>JAJEJO010005807.1:693032-704948 GCA_020662805.1 Glaucomys volans
CTAGACAGGCCAGTTAGCCAGAGGCCACCAGGCTTTGCTAAGTGCTCAGAGGAAAAGAAAGTGAGGTGGCCGGAGCTCACAGCCAAGTCTGAGCCGGAATTATGTTTCGCAACCAGTATGACAACGATGTCACTGTTTGGAGCCCTCAGGGCAGGATTCATCAAATTGAATATGCAATGGAAGCTGTCAAACAAGGTTCAGCCACAGTTGGTCTGAAATCAAAAACCCATGCAGTGTTGGTTGCACTGAAGAGGGCACAGTCAGAGCTCGCAGCTCACCAGAAAAAAATTCTCCATGTTGACAACCATGTTGGTATCTCAATTGCTGGGCTTACTGCTGATGCTAGACTGTTATGTAATTTTATGCGCCAGGAGTGTTTGGATTCCAGATTTGTATTTGACAGACCACTTCCTGTGTCTCGTCTTGTGTCTCTAATTGGAAGCAAGACCCAGATACCAACTCAGCGGTATAGCCGGAGATCCTATGGTGTTGGGCTACTTATTGCTGGTTATGATGATATGGGCCCTCACATTTTCCAAACCTGTCCATCTGCTAATTATTTTGACTGCAGAGCTATGTCCATTGGAGCCCGTTCTCAATCAGCTCGTACTTACTTGGAGAGACATATGTCTGAGTTTATGGAGTGCAACTTAAATGAACTGGTTAAACATGGTCTTCGTGCCTTAAGAGAGACACTTCCTGCAGAGCAGGACCTAACTACGAAGAATGTTTCTATTGGAATTGTTGGTAAAGACTTGGAGTATACAATCTATGATGATGATGATGTGTCTCCATTCCTGGAAGGTCTTGAAGAACGACCTCAGAGAAAGGCACAGCCTGCACAACCTGCTGATGAACCTGCAGAAAAGGCTGATGAACCAATGGAACATTAAGTGATAAAGTAACATTATGTGTATTATTGAATATTTGAGATTGCAGAAACACATACTGATGACAGTAATGTATACTTTGAACCAAAAGATGCAGTGGTGGAGCTATGTCCAGACACTGATTTTAGGAATCAGTCCAAGTGTGTTTTTTCCAGGTAACTTCCCCAAACCATATAATGGGATACATTTTTCTTTGAGAGGGTCTATATAATCATTTTCTAGAAAGTATAGGTATACCAGTGTTTTTATATGAAGAAAATAGTGTCTTTGGGGTTTTAAAGACAATTGTGAAATAAAATTGTTTCACCTTCTGGTGTACTGGGTTTTTGTTTTTTAAGTAACTTCAACTGTAAATAGTAGTCCGGAATTACAATTGGTTATTTGCTACAGTTGCAAGATTATATTACCTGCTTTTCAAGATATATAAAAATGCCTCTTCTCCACCACAGGTTTATAACAGTTTCTAGTGTATGGACTGGCTGCATGAAAATCCATGGAGATTTGACTCAAGATTGCAAATTTCAGGATAGAGATATTCTGATTAAAATCAAAGAAACAGCTGGGTACAGTAGCACACACCTGTAATCCTAGCTACTTGGGAAACAGAGGCAGGATAGTAAACTCAAGGCCAGGCTCAGCAATTTAGTGATAGCCTATCTCAAAATAAATAAATAAAAGGGCTGCTGCTCATTGGTAAGAGCATCCTGGGTTCAATCCCCATTACTGTTAAAAAAAAGAAAGAAGGAAAGAAAGAAAACGTACTTAAGAAACACCACTTCCCAGCAAAAGTAGTGAGATAGGACTGGGGCTATACCTCTATGGCAGAATTCAGGCTTAGCCCAGTCTAGGCCCAGTCTAGGCCCTGGGTTCAAATCTCTAGCATGTACAAAAAAAGCAGCAAGATTATTAATGTATGAACAGTTTTTACATCCAACCAGCAGAGGGCAGTAGTTAGAGCTCTGGACTAGAGAATTTTTGCAAAGATAATAAAAGGTACTTTAATCTCAAACTTTTTATCTTACCCAGAGCAACTCCAGCATAATTTGTGGACTGCCTTCTACTCCCTTGGGCTGTGTCTTCAGATATTGCAGAAATTTTTATGTTAGATCATGCAAAATTAAATTAGGAAATTGTTAAAAATCCAAAATTTCACTGCTCTAAAACCCAGAAGGTTCATTTTCTGAGATAGTATGTATTTCTAGAGAGAAGATGTTTTATTTGTAGATACTAACCCATATTTTTAGACCTAGTTCTACTAATTAGCTGTCGTTGGCATTGGGCAAGTTACTTAGCCATATTTTAAGGAAACCCATTGGAGAATTATTTTAAGGATAAATGAAAGAATTTAGAAGCTATGAATTTAGCTTCTAAATTCATAAAATGTTTGGTTTTTTTCAGGCTTCCCAAAACTTAAAAAGCATTCGTTTAAATCTCTTTGTGACTTCTTCTAGGAAAGTAATGGTAAAAGAAATTGTCGTCCCTGTTGAAAGAAAGATCTCTAAGCATGGGAACCTTAGTAGGAGTCAATCCCTGCTCTAGAAGTAACCTCAAGGTTCTGCCATTTAAGTTTGGGAACAGACCACAAGTACCATGGCTATGTAAACTACAATGGAAATTCATCAAGTACATATAACTTTCATACATTACAAAAAAATACAATTAACAGAGGGATTGTAACCACCTACCTCCACACTCAATGCATGTATAGTCTGGGGAGGGAACAGAAGCAGGCAATTTGATAAGCTGTTCTTTGCTTAGAAAATTCCCTTGCCTCATTGGGTGAGTTGTCGACTGAGTGATTCTGTTTACTGTGTGTGCTTATTTTTTTGTACCTACTCCCTAAGTGCAAACTACTAATAGTCGACTAGAATTTGGCTGAAAAATAAACAAAAACAGTGGTCTTTATTTTACTTTGGAGACAATATCCATTTTTTCAATAAGTTCTTTCGTTTTGTTTTGTTTTTTATTAGTCTAGCACACTGACTTTAGAACTTAAAATTCTCCTGGGGCATGGTGGTCCACACCTGTAATCCCAGCAGTTTAGGAGGCTGAGAAAGGATGATTACCAGTTCAAAGCCAGCCTCAGCAAAAGCGAGGCACTAAGCAACTCAGGGAGACCCTGTCTCTAAATAAAAAATACAAAATAGGGCCAGGGATGTGGCTCAGTGACCGACTGCCCCTGAGTTCAATCCCCAGCTCCAAAAAAGAATTTAAAATTCTCCATACCCCAATAAGATTTACCCCACTAGGTTACAAAGTTAATCATTATACCCTTTTGCTTTGTGGTCTGTTGTACTCAGTTATTCTATTTAGTCTGTGTTGAATAATGACAACCCATAAGAGTCCTAATGTCTTATAAGTCTTCCCACTTTGAAATAAAGATAACAATTTACCTGGAATTTATTAATCATCTATTCATGCAGTTCTTAAGATCTGGCATGGTTAAAGGCCACAAATTACATTACAGGATTCAGGTTCTAATCCTACTTTTTAGTGTTTGACAATTACATGATTTGGGGCAAATCTCATTGTTAGCAAGGGCTTTGCATTCAAATAGGTTATAATTTTTAAAGCATTCAGAATTATATAATTACATGATACAGTAAAAAGACCCAAAATTGCATTTTATAACAAGTAGGGAAGAATTGGTGAGGCCACAAATTGTCTTTACATCTGTTCAAGTTCTACATTTAAGATTATATAACTAGATACTATCAGTGACACTTAGGTGCAAACTAAAATGCCTTCTTTTCATGTTTTAATAATTTCCTTAACTCAGGGTCATGATAAACCCCTAAGTTTAACAATCTTGGGGATAACTCAAGTGGATATACTTAGTCCCACACCATATGGTCCTGAAGTGTAACCTTTATACATTTTTTAGCCTCATTTCACTTTTTGGTAAGTCAAGTAGGCTTGGAAACCGCATAACTGCATTTGCAGAGATTCCATGAAAATGCGCAGAAAAGAAACTGTTGAATGCACATCTTGGATTGATCTTGGGGAATTATGCTAAGTAAAAGCAATTCACGAAAGATTACATTGTACATAACATCATTGAAATGACAATAAAACATTGGTGGTTTCCAGGGATTAAAGGAAGGTGGCTGTGACTAAAAGGACAGCATGAGGGATCCTTGCAATGGAACAATTTGTGTGTGTGTGTGTGTGTATAAATATATATATAAATATATATATATTTAGTTGTAGATGGACATAGTACCATTATTTTATTTATTTTTATGTGGTGCTGAGAATCAAACCCAGTGCCTCACACATACTAGGCAAGTGCTCTACCACTGAGCTACAATCCCAGCCCCAGTTATGTATCTTGACTGCTGGTGATCACACAAATCAGCTGTCTAGAACTAGACATAAGTAAGTGAAACTGGTGAAATCTGAATAAGGATGGGTGAATTGTATCTTAATTAACTTAATTTTATAGTGTACTATAAATGTGTAAGGTATTACCATTGGGAGAAACTGGATGAAGAGTATATGGGATCTCTGTTCATGTCACTGCAGTTACTTTATTTTTTAAGTTGTTGATGTACCTTTGTTTATATGCAGTGCTGAGATCAAAAGCTTTTTAAAAAATGAGTGCACAGGAGGAGGGCATTCTTCAAGTGCTGTAAACATGTGACCTTTAAATTTGGGAGCTTGAATTTTTTTGTTTAATGGTTTAAAAATAAAATCTCAAAATAGCTGGAGTCTACGTAGATGAGGTTCTATTTGTGTTATATCTCCCTAAATGAGGAAACCTATTAACAGCCACAGGTTCTGTCAGAACCTTTGTTTTTTTTTCCTAGTGGGAAGCAGAGAGTGAGTTCTGTGACCTCAAATGGGCAAAATCTAAGGTACTGACTGTAGCTCTTAATAAGTCTTCGGAGATAAGTAAAATCCTTCTACTGGGTACTCTGAAAGGATCACAAAGAAGCCATTACTAAACAGTAGGAATTACACAAATGCAACTCCAGCTCAACTACAAAGAAGACTACTGGAGATAAGAATAGATATGGGTCTTTATATTATCTAGTGGCTTTATTTAAAGAACAGAAATTACTTTCCCAATGATTAGTAGTTACTTTCCCGGTTTATTAGTGGGAGACCCAGAAGAGCGACAGCAACTCCCAGACCTGGGTTCCTCCACCGGATACAGTCCGGCCGAATAATGTGCCCTCTCTCCAAGCGCTTCCTCCCTTCGACGGTTTGCGTCCATGAAAGAATGATTTCCAGGTAACTATGAAATGACCACAAGGCTTAGATCTGCACTAGGCTTACGGGAAATTTTTCATAAAATCGTATTTCCACTGTTCTTTGCGGCCTAAACCAATCGTGGACTAGAGAGAAGGGGAAAAAACCGGACGTGCTTGCAGCGCGCAACGGCAGGAGCCAGAAGGCATGTCCCTTCCGAGTCGCCGTAGAAGCTAGGTGGCTGTGGCTACGGACGTCTCCCCACCCCCTTCCACGTCAGCCAAGGACTCTGTGGAGCTTTCACTGCTGCCGCTGGTTGGAGCCGGGGTGGAAGGTCCCGCGGTTGCTTCAACCGCTGCCACTCGGAGCCAGGTAGCGGGCCACGAGCCCCCAGTCGCAGAGGCGCTGTGGGTTGAGCAGAGTCGGACGAACTGGTTCTTTAGCAGGGAGACGCGGAGCGGGAACTACTAGGCCGCTGGCGTCGGGGCCTGGCAAAGGGAACGGTGGGGGGTGGGCCTGGAAGTCTGGGGCCGGACGCCCTGTGGGGGCCTGCCTGCTGGCCAGGGGTCTTGTCTCTCTCTAGACCCCCGGCCTCGCGCTTTCAAATCCGGGCCTGCTTGGCTGGTGGAAGGGAAGGGGCAAGTGGGTGGGGCTAGGTGGGGGGTGCAGCGCTCAGGGTGAAGAACCCACTGCCGACCGCAGCAAACGCTCCGAGGTTTTGACAGTATTTATGCATAGGATCTCTTACTTGAGCAGTTTTGTGAGAAATTGCCGTTCTGTATCAGAGAGGGACTGGGGGACTATCACTGTTTTGTACATTTCCAACCCTGGGCCCAGGAAAGGTATGAGATAGAGATTTTAGACCTTAGGCTGGGGCTGACAGGTGTCTTTTGTTAGAATTTACTTTTATGGCAGTGCAATATGATAGATTGATCCTCCCCTTGTAAGACTTTAAAACTCAAAGGCCAAACTGAATGAACTTTATATAAGAATGATTACTCATTTGTGGGATTTAAAAAAAAAAAAGACAAACTTGTAATGATGTCCCAATATTTATTTTTCTAGATTTTCTGGCATCTGCATTCCTTAAATCTTGCGTTGGGGCTTATAACCAGAAACCATGACGGCTGCTGAGAATGTGTGCTATACTTTAATTAACGTGCCAATGGATTCAGAACCACCATCTGAAATTAGCTTGAAAAATGATCTAGGTAAACTTTTATAAAGATTAAGTTAAACTTGACTTTTAGCAGATATAAACAGATTTGCACATTAATGGGGTATCCTGTGATGTTTTGATACCTGTTAACGTTGCATAATGTTTAAATCAGGTTAAATGTACTCAGACATTAATTAGTTAAGGTGGAAACATTTCAAATCCTTTCATCTAGCTTTTTAAAAAATACATTACTGGGGGCTTGAGGATGTGGCTCAGTGAGACCGGGGTTCAATCCCCAGCACTGCAATCAGTCACTAAAATATACAGTACATAATTGTTACCTGCAGTCACCCTGCTGTGCAATAGCATGCCTGACCCTCTTACTGCTGTAAGGTAGTACCCACTGATCAACTCTTCCCAGCCCCTGGGAACCAACTTTCTACTCTCAACTTTGTGAATCTGATAATATTTTGAGAATGAAATGAAAAAGAAAAACTAGAAAAACGTATATTTCATGATCCTTCATAATTATAAGTGCTTAATTTTCATCTAAATATTTTTTCTAGAATGTCTTCAATAGATCTTATGAAAAATTGAAAACTTGTTACCTTTAGACTTTAAGTATTGGTTTATGAAAATATAGTAACATCTCAGTTTGGCTTAGGCAAGCTAAAGAAATGTAGTCATCTAAAAAAAAAAAGATGTAATCGTCGTCTAATTGTTAGATATTCTTCAAAATAAAGTAATTGCTTCTGCATTTTAATATGTTATATTTAAATATAGCTGACAATTTTTAGGTAGCAGGTTGAGAATGTGTGGTGGAATATCTCTTTGTTCAGTTAACTTCATATTCTTACTTAGCTTATGAAATCAAAATAACTTTGTTCTTTGGGTTTCTATTCCAATAAATGAAGTCAACACTGAAATAAACATGTATTTTCCCTGAAAGTTTAAGCTTTTCATTTTGAAAGTGTTTTTGCAAGAAGAAAACAAGAACTTTATTTCTGAATTTTAAAATTGTATACTGTATCTGCTTTTAAAGTGCATGCTTACATAAGTGATTCTGTCAAGGAAAAAAAAAATTTTTCCCCACAGTGCTGGGGATAAAATTGCAGGTCTTACCCATTCTAGGCAAGCACTCTATCACTGAGTTACCCGCCCCCCCTTTTTTTTTTTAAATAATATACTTTCCAAAGTAATGCTTCTTATTTATTTGAACTACTAAGAAAAAATATAAATTAAATTGATAGTTTTAAACACAGTTGTGTGAAAATTATACTTCAAATATTGTAAGTATCTTTTGGAGAGCAATTTGTAATGAGATTTAATATTTTGCTTGCCTGTTTCCACCTCTTAATTAGCATTAATGGAATACCTACTGATCTTATGTTACTTAATATTAGATGCCTCTTGAAGTCTATTTTTATTTTTATTTTTTGTCAGTACTGGGATTCAACCCTCTTGCATGCCAGGCAAGTGCTCTACCACTGAGCTCTACCCTCTGCCTGAAGAGGTTTATTTTTAGAGAAGGGAAAACAAACCCTCTTTTATGGCATTTAGCTGATACTATTAGATAAAAAAGCCATGTAAATTTCCCTTTTTTCCCCCATTTTCACATAAGATAGCTGAATGGAATACAAATTAATAAATACACTTTTATTACTATTTTTTCATAATAAAAGTTTTTTATTATTAGATCCCCCACATGCTTAAAACTATAATTGGAAAGGTTAAGAACTAACTGTCATAATTGGAACATTACCCTTGTCTTAATTGCAGTTGCTTTAACTGCCTTCTAACAATAATTAAATAAGTAGTCTCCAATTTTGTGTATATTTTTGCCCTTACAAAAAATTGAGAGAAAAAGAACTAGTTTCTAATTTTGAATAGCAACTTTTTGGTTTGGTTAAATATTGTGTTACTCTCCCAATTTATCGTTTTGGTTTTTTTTTTTTTTTTTTTTTTCTGTTTTTTCTTTTTTTTTTTTTTTTTTTACCTTTAGTCACTGAATCTGAACTCTGATAACTGTACAGTCCCCAAATTAGGAAGTGCTTAGTATATTATTCTGAACTGAATTGATAGTTGAAATTTTCCATGTGTTTTATAGTGTTCATAGAGAGCAAAAGTTCTAGAAATTATGAAGATATGGGAATAAACACAATTCCCTCTTTCATCTTAATTTGGATTGTTAGAATAAAGGAAAATTGGGGTGGAGGTTTTTAAAATATAAATCGCACAGATTTTTTACAAGTTTACTGCTAAACTTTTAGAATTTTTTGAAGTATTGTTACAAGTGGAGTTTAGCCTACTAAATTAAATTTAGGAATTTTCTGATTTGCAAAGAATAAAGAGACTGGAGCAAAAGAAGCCATCAAGATTATAGTGTTACAATTTTATGGCTTTTGGACTTTGTGTCCTTAATGTTATGAAACAGCATATGAAAAAAAATTTTTTTTAAATCAGGGATATTTGGAACAAGAGGAAAAAACTATTTACACCTAGTGAATACAACTTTAGCCACTTAGAACTTTGCCTCATTAGTCCAAATACCTGAGGGTGTTCTGTGTTCTGCAACATGTGAAAATATCATACTAACCTATTAATAATAGTCTTTGAGAGCTTAGAAAAGGCTTTTGATTTACCTAGTTCATTTTTCTCTGGAGTTTAAACCCTTCCTGTAACCCTACCAAGTGGTCTTGTATAGTCTCTGTCTCTTTGGCAACAAGAACTCTTCAATAGACACTTTGCTCTAGTTGTTAGAAATTTATTGCTCGGGCTGGGGATATAGCTCAGCTGGTAGAGTGCTTGCCTCACATACACAAGGCCCTGGGTTCAATCCCCAGCACCACAAAAAAAAAAAAAAAAAGAAAAAGAAATTTATTTCTTACCAGAATTGGTGGTACATGCCAATAATACAAGTAACTCTGGAGGCTAAGGCAGGAGAATTGCGAGTTCAAGGCCACCCTGGGCAATTTAGCAAAACTGGGGAGGTGTGGAGTTCAGTGATAGAGCACCCCTGGGTTTAGTCACTAGTACCACAAAATAAAGAAAGAAAAGAAAAATCATTTCTTTCTCATATTTAGGCCCCAATCTGCTTCCTGGTAACTTCGAAGTCTGTCTGTCTGTCTGTCTGTCTTTCTTTCTTTCTTTCTTTCTTTTTTTTTTTTTTTTTTTTTTTCTTGTTTTGGTTTGTATTCAGGGGTGCTTTACCCCTTAGCCCCCTCCCCACCCCTCCCTTTTAAGAGACAGGGTCTCACTGAGTTGCTTAGGGCCTCAATAAGTTGCTGAGGCTGGTTTTGAACTCTCAATTCTGCCTTAATTTCCCAAGACACTGGAATTACCAGCATGTGCCATCATGCCCAGCTCTACTAATTTCTTCTAATTATTTTCTTCATGATGGCTTTAGGATTAAGTTTGGCTCAACATTCTTCTTTATCTTCTCCTCTCCATATATTTGTTTATTTATTGTGATCTAGACGAGTATAGGGCTGGGAATGTAACTCAATGGTAGAGTGCTTGCCTACTGTTTATAACTCTGCATTCAATCCTCAGTACCCCTCCAAAAAAAGTGTAGTATACATCTATTGTAGCAGTGTGTTTGTCTTATATTTCTGCCTTTGAATTTTGAATTGAAAAGATTTTTAATACCATGAACTTTTTAGCTTGTAATGGTGATGATGTGAAGTTATAGATTGCTTTGCTTAGAATGCTTTATATTCTACAGTTTTTAGCCAAAGTAACAGTAAACATATTTTATCCAAAATATCAT
Organism: Glaucomys volans; assembly: GCA_020662805.1. Taxonomy (NCBI): domain Eukaryota; kingdom Metazoa; phylum Chordata; class Mammalia; order Rodentia; family Sciuridae; genus Glaucomys; species Glaucomys volans. Next base: position 703,045 of record JAJEJO010005807.1, read on the forward strand.
TCTTAATTCTAAACAGTGGTTACTAATGGAACATTCTAATTCTTTTCTAGTTTTTCAGATGATATCTTAAGAGTCTCAAATTGTGTCGTCTGTTAGAAATATGATAGGATTGGAATTACTCTGTTCTCAGACTTAATTTTCAGTATTCAAGAACTCTTCTCCTAATATTTAAAACAGGTCACCATATCCACCCCACTTCTCATAATAGTGGTTGTAACTTTGAGAAAATGCACACAAAATGAGCTGCTTTGAATTGAGAAGCACATATCTTAACATCTGTTTATGTATTGAAAAATAGTTACATGTATGTTTGAAACACACCAAGTAACCAAGTAGATTCATGAACTCTTACATTAACTCAGTTGATAGGACCTAGAAATCTAATCCACTGTCTTATATGTAAAGAATCCACAATTCAGAGATAAATTGTGCAGAAAGTACACAGCTTGTTTGTGGTAGAGTCAAGTAGAGAAAACTTGTCACTTGGATTTGTGCCTTTATTACCATTGCAGGTAATAATGTTTTATTTTGGTAATTTGTTTTTAAAATTATCCAGGAAGCCTGGCACAGTGGCTCATGCCTGATATCCCAGCAACTCTGGAGGCCGAGGCAGGAGAATCACAAATTCAAAACCAGCCTCAGCAACTTAGCGAGGCCCCAAGAAACTTAGTGAGACCTTGTCTCAAAATTAAAAATAAGGACTGAGGATCCTTGAGTAAACTGGGTTCAATCCTTGGTACCAAAAAAATAAATAAATAAAATTACCCACAGAATTTTCTTTTGAAATAATTGTGCTCTTTTTTTTTTTTTTTTTTTAATAACGCAGAAAAAGGAGATGTGAAGTCAAAGACTGAAGCTTTAAAGAAAGTAATCATCATGATTCTTAATGGTGAAAAACTTCCTGGACTTCTGATGACCATCATTCGTTTTGTGCTGCCTCTTCAGGATCATACCATCAAAAAATTACTGCTGGTATTTTGGGAAATTGTTCCTAAAACAACTCCAGATGGGAGACTTTTGCATGAAATGATTCTTGTATGTGATGCATACAGAAAGGTAAACCAAACCATAATTATTTCTGAATATTGCTTTGATTTAAACAATTGTAAAATTAGTCGAATGGACCATGTTGGTTTTTAAAATTAAATCTTTGATAAGATGGAAGTTGTAGATATTTTGAATTGAACTTATGAAGGGTTACAAAAAGTTCTGTTGTTACTGTTTTAGACATTTTTTATGTATTTTATGTGTATGTGTTATTAGTTAAAAACAGTAAAATGTATGTATATATCTGTGTGTATACATATGTAAAAATTGCTCTAATCAAAAGGAATCTGATAGAAATTGACTGATAAACTAGGTCTTTTTCCTTAAACTTACTTTGATTTTTTCCATTGAAAAATTTTACATTTAAAATTAATTTTTGTAAAAAAGCTGAAACTCAGCATTTCTATTTTTAAATTTTTGTACCAGGATCTTCAGCATCCTAATGAGTTTATTCGAGGATCTACTCTACGTTTTCTTTGCAAACTGAAGGAAGCAGAATTGCTGGAACCTTTAATGCCAGCTATCCGTGCTTGTTTGGAACATCGACACAGCTATGTTAGAAGGAATGCTGTTTTGGCCATCTATACTATCTATAGGTAAATAAAGATACTCCTTTGTCTTACTTCTGTAACGACCTTTTAGCTTTTCAGACTGGAGGTTCCAACGTGGTTGCTTGAAGGCTATATGTAGCTTTTGTGTTGACCAGCAAAATACTTTTTCTTTATTAAGTTCAGCATTGGAAAGTCAAAAAGAAGGTGGAGCGCTTGGCCCTAGTTTCTGCCTGACAACGATCTGCTGAAATTGAATGACACTGGCCCCCTCTTTAAAAAGATTATAGTGTAGGGGCTGGGGATATA
>JAJEJO010005807.1:729512-757013 GCA_020662805.1 Glaucomys volans
ATAAAGGTATTGTGTCCACCTACAACTTAAAATATATATATATATATATTTAAAAATTTTTAAATCATTCTGAGACAATGTCAGAAGATTTATTTGATTCCAAAATATAGTAGACCTATTTTGGGATTGTTTAATTTCTCAGATAAGAAAATAATATTGTGGTTTGACTGGAAACTGTTCTAATTCTTAGGAGATGGATGCTAATGCAGTTATGAGATAAAGAATCTTATTTTCATATGATCAACCAAAAAACAAATGTCTGTGTATGAGAGAATAAAAAAGCATATGTGGCAGAATGTCCACAATTGGTGAAGTATATCATGCTTTTCACTTTAGTTAGGATAAAAGGGAAAACCATTATAAAGGCATTAGTTTTTCACAGAAGTGCTTTGTGGGGGTTTTTGTTGTTAATTTTTCAGCCGCCAAATTTGAGGCTATTAATGGAAATCTTAAAAGGTGGCAGTTAGAATTTAAAAGAAGTATGCAAAAAAGATACTGTTGGAGATAATATAAAAGATTTGAAGTCTTATTCAAGTTAAACAAAAAATTAGGTTTACTTCTTGAGTTATGAGTTATTTCTTGAATTATAAAGTGACGTTATTGCAACTGGAGAATCATACACAATGACCAATTTCTCTATTTTTCTAGTCTTTTGTTGCTGAGGCTATGTTGCTCATGGCAACTATCCTTCATTTGGGAAAATCCTCTCTTCCTAAGAAGCCAATTACTGATGATGATGTAGACAGAATTTCCCTGTGCCTCAAGGTCTTATCTGAATGTTCACCTTTAATGAACGACATTTTTAATAAGGAATGCAGACAATCCCTTTCTCAGATGTTATCTGCCAAACTTGAAGAAGAGAAACTATCTCAAAAGGTAAATAAACAAGGTCATAAAGGTAATTTGTGGGTTTTTGTTGTTGATTTTTCAGTCCCCATGTGGTGGGGCTGTTCTTTAATTAAAGGTCTGTAAAAAACTTCCTTTCCATGTAAAGCCATGTGTCTTGTTTTCTCAATACAGAAAGAGTCTGAAAAGAGAAATGTGACAATACAGCCTGATGACCCCATTTCTTTCATGCAACTGACTGCTAAGAATGAAATGAACTGCAAGGAAGATCAGTTTCAGCTGAGTTTGTTGGCAGCAATGGGTAACACACAGAGGAAAGAAGCAACAGATCCCCTAGCATCTAAACTTAACAAGGTAACAAAATATCAAATATGCTGTAAATTATTTAAATTAACTACTTAAGAAAGTAGTAATCAAGAATCTGGGTGCAGGGGCACACATCTGTAATTCTGGTGACTTGAGAAACTGAGGCAAGAGAATCACAAGTTCTAGGCCAGCCTTAGCAACTTATCAAGGCTCCAATCAATTTAATGGAACCCTGTCTCAAAATAAAAAAAAGCAAAAAGGATTGGGGATGTAGCTCAGTGGGTAAGGATTCCTTACCAAAAAAATCTCCAGTACCAAAAAAAGAAAGAAAAAATGTAGTAATCAGTGCATGCCTGTGAAGCTAGTGACTTAGGAAGCTGAAACAGGAGGATCTCAGTTTGAGGCCAGCTGTTTTGTTTTGTTTTTGTAATGCTGGGGGTGTTGAACCAAAGGCCTCATATTCTAGGCAAGCCCCTCTACCACTGAGCTACATCGCCAGCCCTGTCCTGCTATTTTTTAAAAGAAAAATAACTAGACTTTTCATATGTTTATTGGCTATTTGCATAACTTCTTTAGAATATTGTCTCTTCAAATCCTTCAAATTCAAATTAATCTGTTTTCTCTTTTGTTGTCTGTGCTTTTGATGACATTATGACATGTTTTAAGTGCTATATCTTGGGGGAGTTTTTTAAATTTTGGGGGGCATTTTAAATTTTAAAATGATATTGGTGATAGTACAAGCATCTCTTGCTATTATGATCTATTTACTTCCTGAGCTTGAGTAGAAGAGACTATATTATCTTAATTTTATTTGACTCCTGAGTTTTAGAGTTTCAGTATCTCTTAGATACTTACTAAGAGATTTAACTGAAAATGTATCCAAATTTTTTTTTTTAGTTGAGGCAGTGTTTAATGTATTTGCTAAGCATATTTAACATCTTTCTCCTACTGAACTACTACTAATCAAATACCTTATATGGAGTTAACTAATAAAATACCTTAAATGGAGTTAACTTAAAAAAGAGATAGACTGGAGTTATAGATCAGCAGTAAAGCTCATGCTTAGCATGTACAAGGTTCTGGGTTCAATCCCCAGCACTAAACAAAACAAAAACCAGTAGATGCCTGGATATCATCTTTTAAATTAGAGTTGTAAATTCTGTATTATTTAACTTTTTAAGCTTTAGAGCCCGTTATTTTTAATTTTCCCTGTTTCAATTTCCATTTCTATATTACATAACCTTTTTATTATACCTGTCTCAAAATATCTTTTCTAGTCTGAGCACATCTGTTAATTACCAAACTTAATCATGTGACTAAGATATATTTGGTCAAATTGTGTCATTCCCTTGATTATGTCTAGTATATTTATTTTTGTTTTGACAGGTCACCCAGTTGACAGGTTTCTCAGATCCTGTATATGCAGAAGCTTATGTTCATGTCAATCAGTATGATATTGTCCTGGATGTACTTGTTGTGAACCAAACCAGTGATACTTTGCAGAACTGCACATTAGAGTTAGCTACCCTAGGTAAGGAAATTTATCATAAGTGCACGGGTTTCAGTATAAGATTTTTTTTTAATTGGTTCTTCTTAATTATACATGACAGAATCCATTTTGATAAAATTATATAAGAATGGAATATATCTTATTCTAATTAGGACCCCCTTTTTGCAGGGGGAGGGTCAAGTAATGTCTTTAATGAAAAGAAACTGTAGCTCCAAAATGTAAAGTGATTTTTACTCAAAAAGAGGGAGCTAATACTCTTCTATTTAGTGTAAGGGAATCAAATGAAGTGGACACAATTTAAAGACTCCACCATCCCTATTATTATTAATATTATTTTGCTAGGAGTTACACACAACTTTAAATACACAGCTCCAACAGAAATAGACCACCTTCAGTAGCAAGCAACAGAATTGTGCAAGCTAGGTTTTCTTCCTAAACCGGGTGCAGTGACCGGGTGCATGCCCGTAATCCCAGCACTTGGGAGGCTGAGGCAGGAGGATCGCGAGTTCAAAGCCAGCCTCAGCAACTTAGCGAGGCCCTAAGCAACTCAGTGAGACCCTGTCTCTAAATAAAATACAAAATAGGGCTGGGGATGTGGCTCAGTGGTGGAGTGCCCCTGGGTTCAATCCCCAGTACCAAAAAAATAAAGCTAGGTTTTCTTCCTAGCTTTCTAAGTTGCATGCATTTTTGACATTTTTTTTAAAACTATGAAAAGTAAAAATGGTCAAAAAACAAAAATATATACAAAAAGCATTATTTAACTAGACATCAGCCTATGCACGTGAGTTCTTTTTTTTCCTCAGAACATAATGGCATTCCTGAAGATATAAATCCTGTCTTAATCATTTTTGTTTCTTCTGTAAAATCAAGTACTATCTTAGGACTTAGGTATACATTAAGATTATGTGTGTGTGGTGTGTATATATGTATATATATGCGTATATATGTATCTGTGTGTGTGTGTGTGTGTGTGTAGAGAGACAGAGAGAAAGAGAGAGAGAAATTTTTAAAGTAAATACTAGTCCAGTGCCTGGACTTCTTGGACCAAAAGGCACCATCTGTAAGGCTTCTGTGAAGTGAAATGTGTAAAACCTATGTAGTTCCTGATGTAAATGTTAAAATTCGATCACCAGGCACATTAACCCTTAAAAGTTGCCTCCTTGGCCTGAGCTATCCAAATCAAAGCCCACAAGGGTGTGGACCCTTCTTAAGTTGACTGTTTTTCAAAGAGGCCAGAAGCAGTATTTAGAGAGGGCGAATGGCAGGGCTGTGATTCTGGTATATATATTCAACTTCTTACAGATCAAATAATGTCTTTAATGAAGAGAAAACTGGGTTGTATCTGGGTTGCTGGGAAGTGCAAAGGCATTGGGGCTGGCAAGATCAGGCAGTGTGAAACAAAGCCAAGCAGGCCCAGGTTCTTGGAGCCAGCAGGGCTCACTCAGAGCCGCAACTGTCCCACCAACACGGGAAGTCTGGCTGGACTATTTTCTACCCATTCCTTCCAAAGGCCCACTTCAGCATGTCCACAAAGCCCTTGTACTGAGCCAGGATGAGGCTTTCCCTCTCCTTGTAGGGGACCACCCACTCCTCCACTGGCCCAGGGAGGTGGCTGATTACAAATGCCACTTTTAGGGTATCACTCGAAAATCTGGCCTCAAAGAAGTTCATGTAAGATGCCACTTGGATCAAAAAGTTGGGAATCGGGGCTGGAGTTGTAGCTCAGTGGTAGAGCACTTGCCTGGCATGTGTGAAGCCCTGGGTTCAATCCTCAGCACCACATTAAAATAAAGAAATAAAGATATTGTGTCCATCTACAACTAAAAATATTTAAAAAAAAAAAAAAAAAAAAGTTGGGAAGCCAAGCAGGTGGGTGGAAGCACCTGGGTCAGTAGGTTGGCTTTCTCAAACAGCAGGCACCACACCTGGTCCATGAGCTTGTTGTTTTCCCTGTGCAGAGCATGGTTCTGGGTCAGTTCTGCATCATGACTGCCAAAGCATCCATCCCAGCAAAGCCCTGGTGGGCTCACTCCCTGCCTAGGACCCCATTCTTATGGGTGGACACAATGGTGGGATTCACTTATTTCATATGTGTACACAGGAAAATTAGATTTATTTTACTGTCTTTACTATTCCTATCCCTCTCCCTTCCCTTCATTGCTTGTTGTCTAATCTACTGAGCTTCTATTCTCCACCTACCCTTTATTGTGGCTTAGCTTCCACATATCAGTAAAAACATTCAACCTTTCGTTTTGGGGGATTGACTTATTTCACTTAGCATGGTTGTCTTCAGATCCATCCACTTACTGGCAAATGTCATAAAGTCATTCTTTATGGCTGAATGCTATTCCATTGTGTATATATATCAGTTTCTTTCCATTCATCTGTTGGGATCTAGGTTGGTTCCATAGCTTAGCTATTATAAATTGTGCTGCTATAATCATTGGCTGTGTCACTGTAGAATGCTGATTTTAAATCCTTTGGATATATGCTAAGGAGTGAGATAACTAGTGGGTCAAATGATGGCCCCATTCCTAGTTTTTTAAGGAATGTCCTACAAACAATGTATGAGCATTCCCTTTTCCCCACATCCTCACCAACATTTGTTGTTTCTTGTATTCTTGATAATTTCCATTCAGACTATAGTGAGATGGAATCTTAGTGTAGTTTTAATTTGCATTTCTCTAATTGCTAGAGATGTTGAACGTTTTTTCATATATTTATTGACTCTTCCTATTTCTTCTTTTGAGAAGGGTCTCTTCAGTTCCTTTGCCCATTTATTGATTGGGTTATTTGGTGTTAAGCTTTTTGAGTTCTTTGTATATCATGGAAATTAACACCCTATCTGAGGTGCAGGTGGCAAAGTTTTTCTCCCATTCTGTAGGTGCTCTCTTTACACTTTTGTTTCCTTTACTGTGAAGAAGTTTTCAGTTTGATACCTTCCCATTTACTGGTTTTTAAATTTTATTTCTTGTGCCTTAAGAGTCTTATTAAGGAAGTCAGTTCCTGAGCCAATATGTTGAAGTGTTCAACATGTTTTCTTTTAGTATGTGCAGGGTTTCTGGTCTAATTCCTAGATCTTTGATCCACTTAGAATTGATTTTTGTGCAGGGTGAGAGATATGGGTTAACTTCCATTCTGTTACATATGGATATCCAGTTTTCCAAGTACCTTTTGTTGAAGAGGCTGTCTTTTCTCCAGTATGTGTTTTTGGTGCCTTTGTCTAATGTGAGGTAACAGTATTTTTGTGGGTTTGTCTCTGTGTAATCTTCTGTTGTAAAGGAGTATATAATTTAAGACCTAAGCTCTGCCGGGCACGGTGGCGCACCCCTGTAATCCCAGCACTTGGGAGGCTGAGGCAGGAGGATCGCAAGTTCAAAGCCAGCCTCAGCAACTTAGCAAGGGCCTAAGCAACTCAGTGAGACCCTGTCTCTAAATAAAATATAGAAAAGGGCTGGGAATGTGGCTCAGTGGTGGAGTGCTCCTGGGTTCAATCCCCAGTACCAAAAAAAAAACCTAAGCTTTTCGAGATGTTTGTTTTCATTCATTGAAATCAAATGGTATACTTAAAGTACTTCTCCACACACACATTAATTAAAGACTTACTCTGAGATGTCTATTACTTTTTTAAAGAAAATGTGCAGATTGGTATGAATAATAAGGATATTAAATGATTTATTTATTTTATCCTCATAATATTTAAATCATATTCTCATGTTAGAAACCTAAGTTTTATATATTTTAATGTTTTGTGGCATATATATATAATTTTTTCTTAAACCAAACTCTTTCTTCACCCAGGGGATCTGAAACTTGTGGAAAAGCCATCTCCTTTGACTCTTGCTCCTCATGATTTTGCAAATATTAAAGCTAATGTCAAAGTAGCATCAACAGAAAATGGAATAATTTTTGGCAATATAGGTAAGAAACTGTTCTATGGCATGTGATATTTGAATATTTTTATTCAAGAATTTCTTTAGGTAGTAGCTGTGGAGATGGCTTGAAGATAGGACTTGAATCTATTTATGTATAAGGGGCACATTTATGTATATGGGGCACTCACTATGGTATCAAGTATGTACTATGTTCTAGATGTGCAGAAATGAACCAGATAGAGTCAGTGTCCTCAAGAAACTACTAGGCAAATGAACAAGATAGATAGGAAAATGTATTACTGGAATATAATATAGTAAGGCTTAGTTGATATACCACATGTTTTAGGATCATACAGGAAAAGAAATGCTAACAGTGGAGAAAGCTTTATAAAGAAAGAGGGTGTCTTATCAAAGTATAACATTTGAATTGAGTCTGACACTTCATATAAGCACTTATGGCCAAGCACACAGGTTTATCAAACCTAGAGATTAGTTTGTACAGAAGCATTCAGTCAGGAAGCATATTTTTTAACAATTTTAAAAGATCAGTGTTCTATAGATCGATAAGGAGGCAGCTGCCAGATGCTAATAACTTGATACATCTAGAGTTTGGTAATCATCTCCTTAACACTATTATATTCAGTCCTTCTTTCCCTTCCAACCATTTAACTCCCTTGGTTTAAGCCTTCTATCATTTTGCACTTGGACTTTTGCAAGACTATGAAGGAGAACAGTAATATTAAAGGTTTGGTCAGAAAAGGAGGAGACTATAAAGCATTCTCAAGTGTGGTTAGAAAAGTAAGGAAAAATCTTTAAGTATCTGAAGCTGTAGGAGATCAAGTAACATGAAGTCTGAAAAGAGGACTCCTTTGGATTTGTCCGTCAGTGATCTTAATACATTTCTTATGGTGTGTTCAGCTGAAGACTGACTGGAGTTGAAGAAACAGAAGTAATGAGTAGAATATTCTGAGTGTAGGCCCTTGACTTTGTTAGGAATAAGAGAGGGCAATAGCCAGAAGACAGTGCAAGGAGTTTTTTGTTTTTTTGTTTTTTAATGAAAAGAGATCCTCGGATATATGTATATATGTATATACTGCAGGGAAAAAAGTTGATAGAGAATGGGAAGATAAAGACCAAGACTGAAAGAGATAACAGTCAATGGAGTGAGATCCTGAACCAAAGCAAGAATCACAAATGGCAGGAAGATAATTTTGCAAAGGCAGCACTAATGATATGAAAGGGAAGGAGGTGAAAGTGGATTCCAAGAGAGGTTTTTCTTGGTACCTTCACTTTAATCTGGAAGTGAAAGAGTAGGAGAATGTCGAGAGAAGAGGTTCAAAAGAGGAAAGGTAGACTCCAGTTAGATTGTAACTTTTTACTGTGGAAGAGACAGTCATAGAAGCAAATAATTTTGTTTTAAATGCTATGTTTCAGCAATTTTCATTCAAAAATATTAATTGGAACCTACTATGGGTGCACTATCCTACTTTTGTATCCACTGTAATGCCTGCCATTACATCTGCTGTATAAGTACTCAATGAATTGAATTATTTATTTAAGAAAAACAAAAAAAGTATGCCTGAGTTTGAATCCTGCCTCACCGCTGATCAGTTGGATGACCTTGAGTAACTTATTTTTCTTCTGTGCTTTCATTTCCCCATCTGTACAATGGAGAACAGTATTATCAGATAGGATCTGTTGTGTTTAACAGATCGTGTTTGTAAAGCACTTAGAGCCCAATATATAGTATTGTATAAATATTTGCTAATATCATAATTATTATTTGGATATTTAAAAAAATTTTTAACTGAAATTTGACCTTGTGATTATGGTTCTTTTTATATATGTGTATTACAGTTTATGATGTCTCTGGAGCAGCAAGTGACAGAAATTGTGTGGTCCTCAGTGATATCCACATTGACATCATGGACTATATCCAGCCTGCAACTTGCACTGATGCTGAATTCCGTCAGATGTGGGCCGAATTTGAATGGGAAAACAAAGTTAGTCTTTGGGAGATCTTGTGCTTCTTTATGTTTCTTTTGAGTAGTGCTAAAGGATTCTCTGATGAAATTAATTCCACTAAAAAATGTCAAACATGAAAAACAAATATCTGTTCTTGTAAATTAGCCTTAATTAGAAATCATGTCTATAGTTTGGTATTTGCTATTGCTATTGCTATTTACAAATTGATTGAGTAATGATTCTATAATTAATAATAAATCTGATTGATTAAAACATAAAGACCATATTCTATCCTTTCTATGTATGAATAACATACAACAGTTTGCCATTGAATCTAATGTCCAAAGAGGCTTTGCAAAGTCTGTTGCCTGCAAGGAACTTTGTTTCTTTGAGCCTTGATATTTTTAAGTTTTTTTTTGGTTTGTTTTTTGTTTTTGTTCAACTGGTTATTAAACCCAGATACTTTACCACTGAGCTACATCACCAATTCTTTTTTATTTTTATTTTGAGGCAAGGTCTTACTAAGTTGCTGAGTGTCTCACTAAACTGCTGAGGCTGGCCTCAAACTTGTAAGCCTCCTGCTTCAGCCTCCCAAGTCACTGGGATTACAGGAATGTGCCACCATGTCTAGCTCAGCCTCAGGTTTTTTTTTTTTTTTTTAATTAGAACTAGTCTCTGTACCTCATGTTGATCTTCTGTGAAGTTATCTATATCCAGAAGTACTAATACCAATCTACAAGGAGTGGATTTTGTAGATGTCATTTAGTTTTTGTTGCACCCTCTTCCCATAAATAGTTGAAGGAGGTTCTAAAAATATCAGTGATTCACAACTTTCTTACTATAGCATGGTGATCTCCTTGACTTTTTTCTCCTCTACAGGTGACAGTTAACACCAATATGATTGATTTAAATGACTACTTACAGCACATATTAAAGTCAACCAACATGAAGTGCCTTACTCCAGAGAAGGTAAGGTGTGATTGGAAAATTTTAAAATTTGACAGAGAGTAGTAACAATAGATTCTTGGTTTTCTTATATTTCCTTTAATGTGTTTTTTGTTATAATTCAGCATGGAAAACACAGTGTTGTTCTGGAGTATCTGAAAAAATTATGTATATAATGTTTGAATCCATTTACCTGTTTCTTTTTAAATATATCATCCTATTTATTTCTGGCACAGTTACCCAACTGAATTGTCAGAATAGTCAAATTATTTTTTTCTTTTCAGTTTTCTTCCCCTTTCTGGTAGAGGCTTATTCCAAAATAGTTTATTTGTGATACTGGATTAGAATGTGTCCATGACTTCTCCAGTGGACTCTGATTGTAGGTCAGAATATATCTGCTTAAATTCAGGGTTCTTTTTTTCCCCAAAGTTCAGAATTCTTGTTATACTGTGACTTTCTTCTTTATTTGTGAGTATATGAAAAAAGACTAGAAAGAAAGGCAAAAATAAAGCCAGCACTCAGGATTTTTTTCTGTATAAAATTTGTGTTAATGTTACAATATTTTATCAATAAAAGAATGTCTGCTGTCAAGCTGGAGGTGTAGCTCAGTTTAGAGTGCTTAGCTAGCTTGCACAAAGCCCTGGGTTCTATTCCCAATACTGCAAAAAGAGAGAGAGAGAGACAGACAGAAACAAATAGAGAATGTCTGCTTCCAAACAGGTAGGTTTTAATTCATCTATTAGTTTATTTAACACATACTGAGTCTAACAATCATAGTCTATTTCTAATAGAGCTTAAGGTCCTGGGAAGGAAGCAAATGAATGAGGCAGAGAATACATAAATACAAATTGAAGTACTATTTCTTTAAAGTCAGGTTTATTGAAAAATAATGCACACACATAAAACTTACACTTTTTACACGTAGAGTTGTATGAATTTTGGCAAGCTCATGGTTCTGTAACCACCACCACATAAGTACTATTTTAAATAATTCACTTATGTTGTTTGGTTTTGCCAACATGTAGTTCTCTAGTTAACTATTGAATTTATCAAAAATTTCCCCTAGGCCCTTTCTGGTTACTGTGGCTTCATGGCAGCCAATCTTTACGCTCGTTCCATATTTGGAGAAGATGCACTTGCAAATGTCAGCATTGAGAAACCAATTCACCAGGGACCAGATGCTGCTGTTACTGGCCACATAAGAATTCGTGCGAAGAGTCAGGTAACAATTCCTTTTTATGAGAGTATCTCAACTCAACAAAGGGAGGAAGAATTTATGTTTTATTATTTCTATAGGTAATATCTTAGGTTATACTCATGTTTCGTGCCTGTACACATATATATAAGGAGAGTATTTGATGAATAGAAATGTAACTTTTGCTTCATTTAAATGACCCACCTTTTGGGCCTATCATTTTGGGATATTTGCTTAAAACCAGACTGATTCATGTGGGGTATTTGTGAAATGGACTCTATAAAGTTGTTTGTTTTGAAAGCGAAGGTATAAATGTAGTGACTTGTATATCTAGCACAAAAATACACTCAACACAGTAAAATTTTGGTGAGTCTGTGTTTTACATATTGGTTTTGTTTTTGATGTGGTGTCATTGAATGGAGGCTTCGTTCAACCAAAATAACCTGCTGGTTGTACACAGTTTCAATAATAAACATTTTCATTCTTCTTTTCAGGGGATGGCCTTAAGTCTTGGAGATAAAATCAACTTGTCGCAGAAGAAAACTAGTATATAAGAATAATCAAAAAGTCCTGGAAGCTTTACAGTTTAAATTTAGTTATGGGCTTATTGGACTCCACATCTTTTGTACTCTTTCATGCTTTATGTTACGTAGAATCCGAGTTCTTGCTGAATGCATTCCAGCCAATAATTTATAGCCTTCCCTTAAATCAAGATTGAGTTTAAAATTATGGTTTATCTTTTGTCTTAACAGTTCTGAATGCTGTCCTCAAACTATGTGTTTCTCACATGTACCAAGACCATTTTCATAGTACAATAAAGAGATTTATTGATAAATTTTTTGTTATTTTATAAATAAATAATTACATAATTTCCTTTATGTAGCAATGAATTTCTTTTGGTTGGGTTATAGATTTTCATTATAAATTAAAATTACTCTTTGAACTGTTACTATACACAGCTTTACAAACACAGTGATATAAAATGAAACAAGCCTTGACTTACTTGATTGTATTTTACTCATTCAGTATTTCAACATTGACATCTCTAAAACTACCTTACTACCATGTTCTAAAGGTCTTTTCTCAAACTTAGCTCCAGGGAGAAAGTATCAAAATACCTTGGAAAAAAAGATCCATCTTCAGTTTAAAGGAGTTATTATGAACCCTGACTGAAACAGGCACACTGTTCTTAATTATCCTAAATCATAATGAAAAGTAGATAATCCAAAATGGATTTTTAATCATTTACATTTAACTTTGGGTAGTCTATCTTAGGAATTAAATTGGTTCTAGTCAATTACTGAAGCTTTACTGGGAGGATTAACTCTAGAGGATTCAAAAAGCTGTTCTAGGGCTAGGCACTGTGGCACTTCCCTGTAATCCTTGCTGTGTAGGAGGTTGAGATCACAAATTGAAGAACAGCCTCAGCAACTTAGTAAGACCCTGTCTCAAAAAAAATTAGAAAGTAGAACATAAAAATACTATTGATCAAGTCCAGTGGTAAAGTCCCCTGGGTTCAATTTGTAGTACCAGAAAAATAAACAAAAGCTGTTCTATTTCCAAATTACCTCTGTTCCTTACCCTTCACCTTTTTTGTCACTTTGCACTAGGACTGGGCACCATAATCCCCAACTATGATTCCAAATGTGTTTCTGAACTGAGTTTTTAGTCTGTTTATGCTGTCTTTTTGATTCCTGCCTTCATTGGGAATGATTGAGGTATTCTGATCGTTTAAATAAATCTGAATTTAAACTATTATTCTTTGTATTCCATCTAGGCCTTGAGTCTACTGTACCTGTGAGTGCATAGGTAAGGTCTGTGAAAGAGGGGAAGCAGGGGCTGAAGGTGTAGCTCAGTAGTAGAGCAAGCATTTGCCTAACAAGCACAAGACCAGGGGTTTGATCCTCCGCACTGCAAAAAAAAAAAAAAAAAAAAAAAAAAAAAAGGAAAGTGGTATCTTCTAATTAAGTAAAAATGGAACAATTTGCTTGTATTATAAGGAGATTAATACCTTGTATGATATCATAAACTTTAAAGCCACTTTCTTTTTCAATCATTAAGCCAGAAAATTACGGAGTATTTGCAATTCCAGAGCACTGAGATTTTATTTTTTTATTTTTTTATCTTTTGGAACCAGGGATTGAACTCAGGGACACTCGGCCACTGAGCCACATCCCCAGCCCTATTTTGTATTTTATTTAGAGACAGGGTCTCACTGAGTTGCTAAGGGCCTCGCTAAGTTGCTGAGGCTGGCTTTGAACTTGGGATCCTCCTGACTCAGCCTCCCAAGTGGCTTGGATTACAGGTGTGTGCCACCACGCCCGGCAAACTGAGATTTTAAAGTCAGTGCGTTCCAAATGGGAAAAGCAAGGAATATAGGAAAGGGGTCAGTTTGATGCATTGAGTCAAGGAATGGAGATTTGTGATAAAAGCAGAGGAATTTATTCTAATATTAGTCATTAGATAAACTGGGAAAAAAAGGATTCCATAGCCAGTTAATTTGGGGAAACTGCATACTGTCCTGTATTAGGCATTCGTAGTGCACATTAGCATATCAAAAATTATGAGAAGTGCTTCAGTAAAGATACAGATTAAGTTTGGTTAGCCCAGAATATTTTAATTTTAACTTGACCTGGAGATTCCTTCTTAGAACACCCATTGATTTAGCATATTCACAGCCAAGCAATTTAAAATCTCTAGGAGGGCTGGGGTAGAGCACTTGCCTAGCATGCACAAAACCCTGGGTTTCATCTCCAACACCACCATGGGGGGGTGGGGGGAGGAATTATGCTTCTATATATGCTAAAATATATCTCTGTTAATAATCTTGGGAAGCTTCCTAACATTTTCATGCCATTTTTGTTGGAATTTTGTCGGGATCATTTTGTTTGCCTCACTTTGCCAGTTTCTCAAAATTCTTAAAGAAGGAGAGTAAGTTAACTTAATTGTCAGAAAATTCAGTTGAAGCTGTTGACTTCATTAGCTAGCTATTTACTTACATTTTATTTTTCTAGAACTGAGGATTGAACCCAGGGATGCTATACCACCGAGCTATATCCTCAGCCCTTTTTGAGACAGAGCATCACTAAGTTGACAAGGCTAGCCTTAAACTTGCAATCCTTCTACATCACCCTCCTGAGTAGATGGGATTACAAGTGTGCACTATCATACTTCACTTATTTTTTTATTTTTTGCAGTATTGAGGATCAAACCCACAGCCTGGCACATGTTAGGCGAGTATTCAACACCTGAGCTACATCCCCAGCCCCTTTATTAGCTTTTCATTAGTTTTGTGCATGTAATGATTACGAATGGAAACAGAAGCACTTTTAGAGAAGCTGTTTACACTATACCCTCTCAGTTTGGATATACTGTACATTCGAAGGTAGTGGATGCTCATACTAGAATATACTATGTAATTAGAACCAGGATGTCTTAATAAGAGAATAAATATATTATCTACCACTAAGTGAGGGCTTAATGTATTAATGTACTGAATGAATAAACCTGTAAATCTTGGGACAAAATTAAATGTCCCTTAATATTTCACTAATATGACACTAGAGGGAGCTCTCTGCAGCTATTTTCATTTGGAGATTAGATGTGATTGGTGTTTGGTTTTTCTAAGAAGAAAAAGCAAGGTAATTTTTTTTTTTTTACTAGCAAGGTAATATGAGGAGAACAGAAAGATGTTAATTCAGTTTGTCAAATATATTAAGCTATTTACTTACCTTGCTAATAGATAAAGTACCTGCATTGCTTTTTCTTATAAAAACAACTTCATCCAGGTGGGTGGCACATGCCTGTAATCCCAACAATTTGGGAGGCTGAAGCAGGACTATGCAAGTTCAAGACCTCAGCAACTTTAAAACATCCTCAGCAATGAGTGAGGCCTTGTCTCAAAAAATAAAAATAACTCGGGATGTAGCTTAGTGTTAAAATGCCTAGTACAAAATAAACACATACATACATACAACCTCAAATGCTAAGATTGGTAGTGATATTTATATATCACTGTCACTTCTAATGACTTAGAAGTAGTACAGGAGACACATATCACTTCAGGATATGTAAAAAGGTAAACAAACCAAAATATCTTTAAGGACTCCATGTCAGATGTGAAATACCTATGCTATATATTGAGTAAAATAAGTAATTTTACTGATGAATTGTTCCTCCTGTATTGACAAACATTCTGGTCAGTGAATAATTTATAGCCTTTCTCTTAAGTCAAGATTAACTTTAAAATTATATTTGTCTTTTGTTCTGAATGCTGTTCTCAAAGTAGTAGTCAAACCAGCTTCTTTCTTTATTGCCCAGTCCCAGATTCTCAATACACCATCAGTGTTCTCTCTCCCTCTCCTTGAGCTCCATTATCTACCTCTAGGATCTCAGGAGCCTAAAGTAACTAGATATAGGGCAGAAGTTAAGTTTAGAATTAGGAAAGTGTAAATCCTGTCTGCTACTTACTTGCCACATGATCTTACACAATGATAGAGAACTAAATTATTAGCTAGGCAAGGTGGTGGAGGCCTATAATCCCAGTTAGTGGAAGCTAAGGCAGGAGGATCGCAAGCTCAAGGTCAACCTGAGCAATTTAGGGTAGACCCTGACTCAAAACAAAATGTAGAGCTGGAGACAAAGCTCAGCAGTAGAGCACTTGACTGGTGTGTGGGAAGCCCTGGGTTCAATTCCTAGTACTGCCCAAAACAAAACTAATAGTAAGCTTACTAAGCACTTGGGTGAGGCATTAATTCTCAGTGCTTTGTTTTCATGACATGTACAGTCCTCACAAGGACCCTCTGAAGCAAAAACTATTAATACCATCATTTACAGATGGTGGTTACAATCTTAGAATAGATTAAGGTTTTGTTCAAGGCTTAATAGTATGAGAGAAACAGGTATAAAGCCAGGTGCCTTGCAACTGGTCACACATTGCTACCACTACCTAATTTCCTTGTGCCTCAGTTTCCTCCTTGTAGGGTGCTTATCATGTGTACTTCACCAAGTTGATGCGAAGATGCAAAGATATAATGTATTATGAATATTTGACACACAGTAGATACTCATTTGTTCCATTTTTTCCCCATTCGCTTTCCTTACCTTGCAGAAAATACTGAAACCTATTCCCTCTATCTTTATACTTCCCTCAGAATTTAGTTCATTTTATACTATATTTGAATGCTTTTGTATTTAACACCAGTAACTCACTCAAAAAGAAGTTTCATTTCTTGAGAATTCTTTGAGGTATGAGTAGTCCTCAACTATTGTCTTATTTTAATGAGCATTTGGCATTTTTTGTCTATTGACTTGTTACCTCTGCTAAATGTGGTTGTCATAATCTATATTCCTCATGTGATTGTGATGAAATTGCTGTTTTTGTTTACTTTCATAATGATATTCAAATAACTGGTTTTAAAAAAATTGAGTACCAGAGGACTGGAGATAAAGCTCAGTGGTAGAGCACTTGCCTAGCATGCACGAGGCCTTGAGTTTGAATTCCAGTGCTGGGAAAAAAAAAAAAAACTGAGCACCAGACGTATATGCTGGGTTACAGTATCAGTGTGATTTTTAAAGTTGCTCACTATGATCAGAAGTCAGAAGTCACGTCTACTAATCTGACTGCATCCTCTTTATTTTCTCCAGCCAGCAATGATGGGATTTCTTTGAAAAGTCAATTTTGCAGTGACAAAAGAATGTGAGCAGGATTCGTGCCTTTTACCAGAGGTTCCATATTTTATTGCCAAATTCTGAGAAAACTTTTCATTGTATATATTCTGGAATAATTGTAATACCACCTAGATACACAAATGGAATACAGCATGGTGGACTGAAGTAGTCCTGAATGAGTCTTCCTAAATCTAATCCCAATTCAGAGGTAGAACATCTGCCTAGCATGTATATGGTCCTAGATTCAGTCCCAAGCAACACAAAAAACAAAAACAAACAAACAAAAAATGAAAGGGAACTTATCTTGCCCTCCAACCTGTTCCTGTATTGTGTTCTTTGGTCACTGAAGCTAGAAACTTGGTAGTCACCCTTAACTATATCTTCACTCCTACATCTCTTCAGATACCAAACCGTATTTTCTCCCTTCTACAGTATTTTTCTAATCAAATTTTTTCCCTACACCCATTGTCATTGTCCTGGTTTATAGTATTGTCATCTTTAATGTGGTCTACCATGTAGACTAACCATACATTCCGCATATAATTTTAAAATGAAAGTCTATGCTTTAAAATAGTAACTATACATTTCCTCAACCTGCTCAAACATCACTGCTAAACTATTTTGAGAGACATACTAAAAAAGAAAAAGTCCAGATATTTTAATAACAGTATAATAATTAAAAATTAGGCTATTTAGGAGAACAAGGTAAGAGGATCTCAAATTCAAGGCCATCCTCAGCAAATTAGTGAAGTCCTGTCTCAAAAAAATAAAAAAGGGTTGGGAATGTAGTTTAGTGGTAGAACACATCTGGGTTCAACCCTTGGTATTGCAAAAAAAATTCAAAATTACAAAATATTAAGACTCACCAAAACGAGGAGCCAGGCACAGTGGCACATACCTGTAATCTCAAGGACTTTGTGGCTGAGTCAGGATTGCATGTTCAAGGCCAGCCTTGGCAACTTAGACCCTGTCTCCAACCAAAAAATAAAAAAGGTTGGGGATGTAACTCAGTGGTAGTATCCCTGAATTCAATCCCTAGTACTCACCAAAATGAGTATTAACAATCAGATCCTGTGGTCTAATGTGTACCAAGAGCACATAGTAGATAATAAATATTCAATGCATATTCATTGAGTGACCAAATGAATGAAGCATGTAGCCATAAAGATAACAAGGGGACTGAAGTTATAGCTCAGTGGTAGAATGCTTAAATGCTTAACATGCACAAGGCCCTGGGTTGGGTTGCTTGCACTACACACACAAAAAGGTAATAAGGCACTAGGGGTATAGCTCAGTGATAGAGCACATAGTAAAGGCCATAGTTTCAATCGCAGCACCCAAAATAAATAAGGCTATGGATTTAATTAATCCACGGACATGTGCCTATGAAATAATGTTAGTATGAAAAACAACACTCTATAAGAATGTGTCTCCTACATTGATGTATTAGGATATGATAGATATACCGCCAGTCTTTCGAACTGACTAGAAAATTGAAATATCACATCAGTCAGATCACTAGGACAGCTTGAAAATAAATGCTGTCTACTCCACCCCAGTTACTGGGTGTAGCTAAGATATTTCATTGCTGCAGACCCTGATTCCAGCTCTTGTGATTTTTAGATCTGTGATCTTGATCTCTTGGGCTTCAAAGTAGCTGAAACCTTAGCCTGTTCTGGGCCCACCCAGAGAGCTGGCATCCCCTTGTGAGAAAGTACTGCATTCTCTGAAAAGGGTGGGGACTGACTAACCACACAGGACTTCACCAGCCTGACTGTGGGGAAAATGCCCATCTGACTCAAGGAGTCTGGGAAAATTACTGAACTTTTCTAAGCTGTGTTAACTATTTTTTAAAGATGAACAACATAAAAAAGTGAATTTGATGAATTATAATTAAAATTTTCTCTCTACAAAGTTATTTAAGGTCATACTTTTTTTAAAAAAAGAGCCCTTGCTTTAAGTAAAGGTTTGACTGTTTTCTGTTAGGCTAAGAGCATGGTTTTCAAACTGTCTCTGCTAGTAATACACAAGCTAGACCAATATGTTCCCACAGCTAAAATCAGAGAATGATGGTATTTTTCCCAAGTCCAGGAATACACAAGTCAGTTAAAAGAATTTTGTCAACTCTGTGTTTCTTCTCTATAAATGTTTTAACATTTTAATACCTGTTACCAAATTTTATGAAAGTACTAAAGAAACATTATGGGAATATTTGGCCAGTTGAACATTCGAGGTCTAACAGCTTGTCTTTGTGGCTGTGTGTGCTCCTGATGGTTTTTTATTACATACATGGGTTTTTTTTCTGCTAGAAAATTGTTCCTTATTCTTCATATTGAACTAAATGTGTCAATATTTTGTGGTGGGAACAAAGGACAACTTGACTTGTAGGTACTCCGCCCTTGTACTAGGTTTCTATGTGAAATAGAATTTGTAAAATCCAAATGCTTATTTAATTCATATAGATCATGTGCTTATGGGCACTATTTAATGAAAAAGCCATGGTAATGGAAGTACAGATCTGAGTTCAGGTAATCCTTGGCTTATACCTCCAATGTAGAGAACTCCAGAAAAGCCCTGGGAGTATGTACCCTGGTTTTTGGCACTTAACCTATAGATAGGAATTTTCTCTCATTCCCTAAGTGAAAGCCCAAGCTGAGGAATTACTAGGATCCTTGGGTTTTGATGGATAATACCTATTACATGTCTAGTGTTATGCTATGGCCTGACATTACTCAAATTAAGATAGAGTCAGATGAATATTTTAGGGCAAAAATCAGCCAATCAGAGCACTATTTAAGTCTTAGAATAGAAAATACACCAACTGCTGTGAGAACACAGAAAACTGGTGGTTATCAAATGGAAGTCAGGCCTGGATTCATAAGGAGATGACATTGAACTAAGCCTTGGAAAGCATAAATTTGCCTGCTGGATGTCAGATAAGGGATAGTGAAAAGGTGAGAGCACCATCCCAACCACAGCACGGTTTGGATGCAGTCACTGAAGTATGAGGACAGAGAGGTTTGCTGGGAGACAACTGAACATCAATGGTGAGACTGGAGATGGTAATCAAGGATTACATCAGAAGGATCTAATCAGAGGCATTTGAACTTCATCTTGCAGGGAATGAAGAAAAACTACTAAGGGTTTTAAGAAGATAAGTAACAGATTTGCATTTAGAAAAAAACACCTTTTGAGAATAGATTGGAAATGTGGGATGCCTGTTAAAAGCCTGTTATAAAAATCACATCAAAATTGATTTTGATGGAATATGATATGGAGAGTAGGATATGGTTGAATGGGGAGTGGGGGACAGTAGGAGCCTTAAAAAAGGTTACCAGCCTCCCTAATGGCAAATGCTGCTCTGATAAATGGGTAGGGTTGCCAAATCTGCTTTGGTCATATAAAATAAAACTATCTTTACCCTTCCTGTCTTAAAGGGTTATAGAAATAACAATGAAATATAATTGGTAAAGATGAATACAAATGGACAATGAAGTAGTTATTAATAGTATGGTCAGAGTGATCTTCATCTACCCATGAGGTTGAATGAATTGGAATTGCCTCTTTTATGGACTAGAAAAGTCAAATATCAGCAATTTTATATGGATTACTTAATTTTCTTGTTACTTTCAGAGTACTTAAGGCCATATCATTATTTTTTTTTAAGATAAGCAATGTATTTCATCAAGGAATTTCCAGGAATGCTGGGGAGGCAAGAGTGGTAGAAAGTGTGCGGGCTTTGGAGACAGATAAGCCTAGGATTAGATTTTCGTCTAATTTATCAACCGTGGTCTTGGGCAAGTCTATCTCTTTCAGTCTTTTATATATATTTTAAACTGGAAAATGGTAAGAAATAATATCTACCTCATTAGACTTATTAAATGAGAAAATTCCTGGCTTGTTAGTATGTGGTGTATAAAAACAGCATTTAATAAAAGTTAGTCTCCACTGCTCCATATGCCCCCTCTCCCTCATTGTTCCTACTTGGCATACATGTCAGAGTTATCTGTTTCCTGTGTCCCAGAAAAACTGAGTTATACTGTGGATTTGGTGGGGATGCTCAGTTATCCTAACATCAAGCCAAAATCTTTTAGACTGAGTGGCCAATGAAACTATCAAACTTTCTACAGAATGGCTTTGGGCACAATTTGTGTCAAGTTTTTCTGGAATGCCACAAGTCTCATCACATTTCACATCATTCAGGAAATTACTCATTTAGCTAAGACTTCCAATAAGCTCATACATATATACTGTGTCATTTTCCCCTGGAAATGTCATCACCATTTTCTTTTTTTAAAGTGATAACTGCTTTTTGAAGCAGGGAGTGGAAACAGTTAAAATGGTATTTATTTTCTTAAAGTCCTAACTCTGAATCCAAGCCCAAAAGGTGAACTCACAGTTATTGATTCTCCACACTCCTGAGTCCCAGTAGCACAGCCAGATTTTGGCTTCATTTTCCTTGCTTAGCATTTTTCCTTCCTTCCTTTTTTTTTTTTTTTTTTTTTTTTTTTTTTTTTTTTTTTTTTGGTACTCCTGGGCATCAAATCCAGGGCTTTGTACATGCTAGGCAAGTGCTCTACCACTGAACTGAACTACACTCCCACCCCCTTACTTGCTTAACATTTTTATTTCCTAATGAAGGGTTCTGATTTTGAATTAATTCAGTCTTTTTTTTTTAACGGCTTCTACTTTGTGCAAGCACTGTTTTGTCACAAAATGAAAATGGTTACAAGACAGACAAATCTTTGCACTCATGAGCTTACATTCTTGATGACAACCAAATAAGGCATTTTCAGAGTGGATGAGTGCAAGGAAGGAAATAAGCAGGCTAATGGGAAAATGGGATAGATAGTGACTGGTAGATAGAGGGATAACTGAGAAAGGGAGGTAAAGGCAGAAGGGCATTAACAGGGACCTAAAGTTGAAATTAGTTCAGCATATTTGGGTTTTTTTCTTTTCTTTTTTTCTTTCTTTCCTTTTTTTTTGTTTTGTTTTGTTTTTTGTTTTTCCAATACTAGGGATTGAACCTAGGAGCCCTTTACCACTGAGCTACACTCCCAGTGCTTTTTAATTTTAATTTTATTTTTTTATTTAATTTTTTTTTGAGACAAAGTCTTGTGAAGTAATCAAAACTGGCCTCAAACTTGTAATCCTTGTGGCTCAGCCTCCTGAGTAGCTGTAATTAGAGGCCAGATTGTAATGCCACCATGTCTAGAAGTAATAGCCTCTTCTAACTTAAAAATTACTTGCTTTTTTTTTTTTTTTTTTTGTGGTGCTGGGGATTGAACCCAGGTCATCACTCAGCGCTTTACCACTAACCTACATTCCCAGCTCTTTTCATTTTATTTTGAGACAGGGTCTTACTAAGTTGCCCAGGTTGGCTTCAAACTTGTGATCCTCCTGCCTCAAGCCTCCAAAGCAAGTGAGATTATAGGCATGCATCACCACACCCAGCTTAAAAATTACTTACTAAATAATGTCTGTTCACTGAAGATAGAAAATGAAGGAAGGCAAAAATAAAACAAGACAGATAAATACTGGTTAACATTTTTTTTTTTTTTTTTGAACCAGGGATTGAACTTAGGGACACTCGGCCACTGAGCCACATCCCCAGCCCTATTTTGTATTTTTATTTAGAGACAGGGTCTCACTGAGTTGCTTAGGGCCTTGCTGAGTTGCTGAGGCTGGCTTTGAACTCGAGATCCTCCCGACTCAGCCTCCCAAGTCGTTTGGATTACAGGCGTGCGCCTTCACGCCCGGCCTGGTTAACATTTTGAGGTATGTCATTTCAGATATACACTTACATTTTAATCAAAACATGATCATAATATCTTAATAATATAAACAAATCCTAATGTCAATAAATTAATGTCTGCTTCTGTAGCACTTTATTTTTTATTTTTTGAGGTACTGGGATTGAACCAGCACTCTATCACTGAGCTACACCCCAGACCTTTATTTTAGCTTAAAACATGCAAATTTAGGTTTATGATCTGTATAATATGGGAAATCATAAACCTAAAATGGGTTGGCAGGGTTGTGTTCCTTCCAGAGGCCATAGGAGAAATTCCATTTCCTTGCTTCCAGTACCTTTTAGAGGCTGCCTGAACTCCTGGGCTTTTAGTCGCAATCAATTCAACCTCTGCTTCCAGTGTCACATCTTCTCTCTGACTTCACTCTGACCCTTCTACCTCCCTCTTATAAAGATGTTGTGATTATGCTAGGCTAACTTGGATAATTCAGGATCATTTCAAGATCTGAAATTTAATCACATCTGCAAAACCTGTTTTGCCCAGACCTTTTTATTTTTATTTGTTTTGAGACAGGTTCTCACTAAGTTGCCCAAGCTGACCTCAAACTTACTATCCTCCTGCCTTGGCCTCCAGAGTGGCTAGGATTATGCGGTGTGCACCACTGAGCTAGGTAAATTACTTTCCTACCTCTGCAGCACTTTAAATAGTTTCTGTCATGCTAATAATGATAGACCATAATCGATTCAGTCCATTCACTGTTTGGGGGACAAAAGAACAATCATAGCAGTCACTAACCACCACCCACTTAATGCATGTTAGAAACATTGATAATTTTATTCACAGTGTTTCTGAGGGAAAGAAGGTTCCTTGACTCACCTAATACCACACAGACAGTGCTGAGCACTGAGCATCAGTGCTGAGTAACAGACATTTCCTAAGCATGTTCTGTAGGCGAGGTACTACGCTGGTGTCAGCAGAGAGACTTCTGCTATTTCCCTTAAACTTCACAGGTCAGAATTCTGTAGCCCCTCAATGACTACAGTGTCCACTCCCACCAAGACTGCACATGAAGCACATAAAGTGGACAGAAATTAGAAAGAGGAAATGGATACTGTACAGCCAAATATGGACAGAGGTCTTTATTCCATTGCTTTAGGCTTTATTCCTACCTCATGACTGGTTTCTCTCCAAGATGACTCCTTCTCTCATTTCTTGCACTCTCTGAGGTTCAGTTTCTTCTTCTATAAAATGGATGTAGCATAGTTTTTATTTTTGGTTAAATACAGTTGAAGCCTGGCCCTGGATGAACAAGTTTTCAGGAATAGGCTGGGTTACTGAGTCCCCATCAATGCTGTTTGAAAAAGCATGAAAGGAACAATCGAGAGTTAAGGAACCTAAGCAATCGGGGAAGAAGGAAACTGGATAGGATCTGGTTTTTCCCAAGGTATTGAAAGAAATAGAGAGGGGAAAGAGTGGGAGTGGAGTGACCTCCAGCAACCTCATTCAGGTATGGAACAATCAGTATGTATGACAAGTCAAAATTCCTTCAAAACCCTGCAGGTTTCCTGGGAGAGTTGCTCACAAGTTGACCTGCTGGCCTCCCATTGGTTCACAAATAAGGCATGGCATTTAGCCAATAGAAAACATCACCTGACAGTTGGGAAGGGGTTAGGAGGTGGAAAAAGTACGATGCCTCCTATCTAGGGATATCTGAGCTGTGCATTTACACCCTGACAGGAAGCTGTTGACAGCAAATTGCAAAAAGATTAATCAACAATGTGGTGTTTCTATGACAGCCAGGCCTTTAGCAGAAACAGGGAGAAGACGCTCCCATGTGGGACCAAAGAAGCTTCTCTTCTTTTTAACCAGAGAGTACTGGGGAAGCAACACTTGTGGCCCTGGGTTCTAGTTGGGTCTCCACCACTCACTGCTTTGACTGAATAGCTCTCCTCTTCTCTGGTCTGATATTCAAGGCGCAGTTCACCTGGAACTTCCACTGTAAAGTTCACTCAGCTTTGAACTTGTTCTTTTCTTGGTGCTTACACAGTGTTGTTCATCCCACAACCACATAGCATCCTACTGTGTTTCCCAGGTGGTGAACACCAAAGTTACGGCTGATGTCCAATTCATCTTGCTATCCTCTTGCCCAGCTCATCTACAGAGTAGCACTCAATAAACATTTTGTTTTGTTTTGTTTTTAGTTTGGGGGGCTGTTATTGTTTTTAATAATTAATAATTAATAATTAATAAACCTGCCTTGGTTTTTCCACCTATAAAGTAGAGATGGTATTTGCACTGTGTTCTTCCTGAGACCTTTCTAAATTTAGAGTCAGGAATCAAGAACTTTGGTCCAGGTCCATCATGGTGGTGCAGGCCTGTAATCTCAGCAATGAGGGAGGCTGAGGCAGGAGGATCCCAAGTTCCAGGTCAGCCTAGGTAACATAGCAAGACCCTGTCTCAAATTTTTAAAAAAGAACTGTAGTTCAGTGGTAGAATGCCTCTGGGTTCAATTCCCAGTGCCCCACCTCCCTGAAAACTTTGGTTCAAATGCTATCATGAACTCATGGGGCAATAATAATAATAACTTGTGTGGATATAATTATAGTTTACAGTGCAGTTTTGCACCCATTATTTCATTTTGTCCATACAGTAATCCAGTCATTACTTTATTAATTCACAAATGGGAAAACTGAGCTTAAAGAGATTCAGTAATTGGCTAAGTTTGCTTAGTCAGTAAGTGATAGGCCCTGACCCTTGACCAGGGCCTGTCCCCTCTCTATTACATGTTATTACTTTTAATACTGGAACAATCCTTGCTCTGTTGAAAAGCAAACAAATACACAAAAACCTCTTCTACAAGCTTTCTTTAAGTTCATGAAAGATTATTATCTCCACCTCCAGCTTAATAGAAATTGGGCTCTCCCTTAAGGTCATCTCTCTCATATGCTCTTCTAATCTTATCTCTTGATTAGAAGCACCTAGTCTTACATATTCCATATACCACCGAGTCCTCTGTTGGCAGTTTTGTCTTTTCTCATTAGCATTAATTTACCACTTCACTCTGCCACAAGCAAATTTGCTTCTCCTTTGAGGTTTACACCATCAAGCTCAGCTCATCAGATTCACTGTTCTAGAACTTCGACTCTGGAATGGCGAATCCAAGAACAGAATGATGGAAGATACAATTTTTGAGTCTCATGGCATCCTCTCTGCTATCTTTACAGTGGTCATCCTCTGACCACCTTGGTCCATAAATATTTTGGTACCTGATACACCCATCTTCACTTCAAGTCTTGCTGTCACTCAGGTCACTTCACTACATGGAACCATTTAACATGTTAACCTCAATTCTTATTATTGGTAAAAATAACCTTCACCTCAGATACGCTCCAGCTCTCCTTTCCATGGTTATACTCTGGACTTCTCAAGACTAGAATTGTGCTCCACTTTAGAGACCTTAAGGCCTGATGCACTAAATCTCTGTCACCTCCTGACTACCTAGCTCTCTTACTCTTATTCCCACTATACATGCTCTTAATAACCTGGATACCGGTGGTGCACGCCTGTAATCCCAGCACTTGGGAAGCTGAGGCAGCTTGGGAAGCTTGATCACAAGTTCAAAGTCAGCCTCAGCAACTTAGCAAGGTCCTAAGCAACTCAGTGAGACCCTGTCTCTAAATAAAATACAAAATAGGGCTGGGGATATGGCTTAGTGGCCGAGTGCCCCTGAGTTCAATCCCTGGTTCCCCCCCCCAAAAAAAAAAAAAAAACCTGGATACCAAAGCTGGGCATGGTGGTGGTGACTGTGGTCCTATCTACTTGTGGCTGAGGCAGGAGGTTCATTTGAACCTATCAGTTTAAGACCAGTCTGAACAACTTAGTAAGGTCCTGTTTCAGGGGAAAAAATATTCTGGATACCACCCAAGTCTATCACTCCCCCCAGTACCACCTTTCCTCTCCTATTCTGCCTAGAACTTATTGCAGTATGAAGACCAGCATTGTTCTCTCTCTTCCATACTCTGAAGTCTCAACCTTGTATCAGTCCAACTATCTGCCTTCTCCACCCCTATACTTGAGCCCCTATACTTGGCTATGCAGCAATCCTGTGGTCTCCATTATTCATTGGGCTATTGTAGGTATTGTAACCCTGGTCATCTCTTCACAATGGTGTGTGTTAATTAACAAAATTGATTAATCCATTCATCCATTTGCTCTATCAAATATTTCTTTGTCACCTGTTACATGCCAGGTAATGTACAACAAATGTAACACACAACAGTAGACAACACAGACATGGTGACTATCTTCACAGAATTATAGTCTAGTGGAGGAGAGAGCCCTTGTCCATTATATCCAAATATATAATTGCAATGAGTGCTACCGAAAAAAACACTCCAAGCTTCATTAGAACATATGGTAGGAAGACCTAACCTCATCTGAAGGGTCAAGGAAGGTTTCTCTGAGAAAGTGACCCTTCATTTGAGGCCTAAAGAAAGGGTTTGAATTAGCTAGGTGAAAGGAGTAAGGGTGGAATGGAAGTGTGTTGCAGGTGGAGGAAAGAGTCTCTGAAAGCCT
This sequence comes from Glaucomys volans, assembly GCA_020662805.1. Taxonomy (NCBI): domain Eukaryota; kingdom Metazoa; phylum Chordata; class Mammalia; order Rodentia; family Sciuridae; genus Glaucomys; species Glaucomys volans. Next base: position 756,153 of record JAJEJO010005807.1, read on the forward strand.
TGAGACAGGAAGGAGGAAGGAGATGAAAAGGGGCCATGTGGTAGAGTGCTTTCCTAGCATGCGTTAGACCCTAGGTTCAATTGCCAGTACCACAAAAAGGGGGGAGGGGAATCATGCAAAAGTGCACAGAGAGGGTTGAGGGCACGGCTGAAAAATAATGTGAGCCAGATCTTTGGTAGTTTCAAGGATTTTGAACAAAAAGTATAGGATTTTATGCAGAGGGCGTCATGACTTGATGTGTCCTCTTTCAAGAATGGTCCACCTGTTTGCAGTATTAAAAAAGGTTTAATGGAGTTAAGCAAACCATATAAGAAGCTATTACAGTTGTCCCTTTGAAGGCTGATGGCTTAGTGGAGATAGATTTGAGAACTTCCACCAAACTCCTAACAGCCCGTAACTTACCTCTGGTCCCTCCTTCACCACACCATCACTACTACCACTTTTTGAAATTGACTTGCTTCCTACTTCTTAGGAAATTAAAAATATCACGTGAGAACTTCCTCAGTTTCCTGTCTTTACACCCACAGATTGATCTAACTGTACTTCCCTCACTTCCTTCCTACCAATCTCAGAGAAAGAAGGTCAGGTCTCCTTTCTGAGGCTCATCATTCTCCCTTCCACCTTCTCCAAGACCGATACCATGGTCCATTGCTTAGCCACTCCCCAGCCTCTAAACAAACTGGAGTCTCTTCCAATTACATAAGCAAAACACACTCAGCTTCTGTCACCCTAGCTGCTACCTTATCACTCTCCTTACCTTATTAAAAAAAAAAAATGGTATAGGGATGGAGTTGTAGCTCAGTGGTAGAGCTCTTGCCTAAGCATGTGTGAGGCATTGGGTTCAATCATCAGCACCACATA
>JAJEJO010005807.1:757113-789576 GCA_020662805.1 Glaucomys volans
ATACACATAGTGTTTATCTACAACTAAAAATATATTTTTTAAAAAATATTATATCTTCTACTCTTCTGGTGTCAGAGATCTCAATGTTCACCAGATAGTCCCTCTGCACCCCATATTTCCCAGTAACTTTGCAGTTAAGCTGGTGACTCATATCTCACTCTGACCCAAAGCAGGGAAGAGCTGGTATGATCTCTTGCTGAGCCAAATATGAAGGAGGTTTTGTCTTCCAGGAGTTGCAACTTAAGATGATGGAGCTGCCATCTCTCTGAGTTCATCAGTGATTCTGCAGGGCAGACCCATGCCCCACCACCAGCCCTGACTCAGAGTATAAGGAAGCAACAGACTTTGTTGTGTTAAGATGTGAAATGTGGGGGTTCTTTTCACTAGAGTGCAGCCTAGCTTAACTAATAGCATTAACTTCCTCACCTCCTGTGTACTTTTTTTAAAAAGAAAGAATACATTATTTCTGACATTACTTTTATCATTTCTCCTCTCCATTGACCTTACTTGGGTAAATGCCACCATGGTTATTTCATTGCTAAATCAACTATAACATTTTCATTTCTCTTCATCATTTGACCCAATAGGCTGTTCTCTTGAAGAAGCTTCTTTCTCCTCTGGGTCCCATGACTCTGCCTCTCTGTTTTTAATTCTACTTCTCTAGAACACAGGTTTGGGAGATAAACAGACTTTTCCCTCACTCTATCAAAGAGGAATCAGAAGGCTTTTATCAAACCAAGACCGCATTTATAAAACTTCTGTGGCTTTCCAAATCTAATCTTATTAACCTGAGACTTTAGAGTATCGCCATATTAGGCACAACTTATGTGTCCGGCTTTATGTTCTACTATCCTCGTTTACATAGCTTACATTTTATCCAATATGGGCTTGATGAACTCTTCCTTCTCTTTGACCTTCCTCATGCTGTTCCCGCCATCTGTCATGTGTTTCAATCCTGGTTTCCCCATAAAGTAATTTAGATGTGTACAAACAGGTTTGAATAAGAATTGCTTATAATAGAAAAATACTGGGCATCTAAATGTTCATTTCTAGGTAACTGCTTAAATATATAATGGTGAATTCATGCAATACATTCTGTGAAGACAATTATGGGTATAGTTATGGAAGTTATTCACAATTTATTAAGTAAGTAAAGCAGAAGGTATATATTTCATCTTATGTTTGTTAAAACACAGAACACACCTGGAGGAATAAGTCAAAATATTAATGGTCATGGGTGAAAAAAACAGATAAACTGAATTTCATCAAAATTTTAAAAACTTTTGGGCTTCAAAGTCACTATTAAGAAAGGTGGCTGGACTATCTGTGGTGGTGCACACCGGTAACACAGCAACTCAGGAGACTGAGGCAGGAGGAGCCCAAGTTGAAGGCCAGCCTAGGTAATGGAGCCAGATCTTTTCTCAAAATTAAAAATAAAAAAATAAAAGGGGCTGGGATGTAGCTCAGGGGTAAAGTGCCCCTGGGTTCAATCCCCTGGACTGGACAAATAAGGAAAAAAAAAAGATGAAAAGGCAACCCATAGAATGCATAAAAATATTTGCAAATCATATGTCCAATAAGGGACTTATATCCACAACATATTAAAACAAACTCTTACGACTTGATTATAAAAAGACAACCCAATTAAAAAAAATGGGTAAAGATTTTGAATACACATCTCTCCAAAAGAAATATACAAATGAAAAGATGCTCATCATCACTAGGTATGAGAGAAAAGCAAATCAAAACCAAATCCTACTCACTAGGACAACTATAATAAAAAAGACAGATGTCTTGATCAGCAAGTGTTGGTGAGGATATAGAGAGACTAAAACTCTTGTACGCCGCTGATGAGAATATAAAATGGTGCTGCTGCTTTGGAGAACAGTCTGTCTGTCATTTCCTAAAAATGTTAAACATAGACTCACCATTGATCCACCAGTGATCCAGCAATTCCACTCCTAGGTGTAAATACAGAAAAAATGAAAATGCATCCACACAAAAACTTGTGCATGCATGGTCATAGAAATAATCATAACTGCCAAAAAGTAGAAACAACCCAAATGCCTATCAACATGGATAAGGAAAATATTATCCATACAATGGAATATAATTTGGCAATAAAATAAATGAAGTCCTGATACATGATATAACCTAGATGGACCTTGAAAACTTCATGCTATGTGAAAAGTAATTCACAAAGGATTCCATATTGTGTCTGGGCGTGGTAACACATACCTGTAATCAGGAGGCTGAGGCAAGAGGATTGCAAGTTCGAAGCCAGCCTCAGCAACTCACCAGAACCCTGTCTCAAAAGAAAAAAAAAAAAAAAGGCCTGTAGTTTAGTAGTAGAGAGTAATAGGTTTACTCTCCAGTACTGCAAAAATAAATAAACAAGCAAACAAATCCTCTGAGGGTCAACCAATAATCTCTATGGACTGCATCTGCCTGCAGGTTTTCAGTTTGCCACTTCTGATATATGTATCTGTATGGAAATCAAAAGTGTTTAGGCAGACGAGCGTTTATACTGGCTTTGTGATCTTGGATAGGTTATTTCCCCTCTAACATTTGAAATGGAGATGATAATTCCAACCCTTAGAGTTACATCTGTGAATTAACATACAGGCAGTATTCAGGAATTTTAAGTCAAAGATGGTGGATTGAACACACACATCTAATTTTGTTCCTGTATAAAAACCCATTAAAAATCACAGTAAAGTGTTTTAGAGGGGCAGAGATCCATAACCATAGGGGCAAAAGGGGTGGTGATGGAGGAACGAAAGGAATAAAATTTCAGAATCTGGAAAGCAGGTAGACAAGTAGTAACTCTGATAAGGTAGATCCAAGAAACTACCTCCTAATCAAAGGGAAAGAAAAGCAGGAAACCAGCCTGATCTATACTACAGAATCCCTGAAAATCTCAGGAATTGAAAGGAGGTAGAAACTAAATGTAGGAAAACTATATGAATAGATAGTGCTTTAGACACAGTCTTGGCTGGGCCTGGGGCTCAGTGGTAGAGAGCTTGCCTAGCATGTGTGAAGCACGGAGTTCAATCCTCAGCACCACATGTAAGTAAATAAAATAAAGGTCCTTCAACAACTAAAAAAAATTAAAAAAAAAGAAAAAAGAGACAGAATCTTAGTCTCCTCACTGCTTTATTCCCTTGAATGATCTACCTACCCACACTCCAGCAGAAGACTGAGGGTTTATTTTCCATAAAACACAAAATTAATGAAAATTTGTAAAAAGACCCTAGCATAAGGGCTGCCTGACCTGCTTTAGAGTATTAAATATGTGTCTACTGAGGCTGCAGGCTGACACTGCCCCACTCACCTCCCCTACCTGGCTGCCAGAACTCACGCTTCCAGGGATCTAGGCTCCAGACAATGATTTCAACATTTCTGGAAGAATCTGTTTAGTTGAAGTGGAAACGAATAGAGCATCCTAACATTGGAGGTTCCTCGACAAATGGCCTACTTGGATCATCCCACAGCAAAATGCTAAACCGATAAGCCTCACCCACCTGTTCAAAGATTCCAATCAATTTTATAGTGTCCCTTATAAAACAAGAACAGACATCAAAGAATGACAAACATCAGAGTAAAACCTCTAGCAGGAAAGGTAACCACCAAAACAAACAAGTCGAAAAAAGTAACTTGGGGGAAATGATAATGCAAGCAGAGGGAAACCTCTAAATCACCACCATTAATATGCTCAAAAAAAGAAATCTCTGCCGTTTTAAAATAAAGGAATATGCAGAGAAACAAGGAGAGCCCTTGGAAATTGAAACCATCATAGCCAAAATTAAAGATTCAACAGGAAAATTGGAAATGAAAGTTAAGGAAATCTCCCAGAAAGAAATCACAGATGAAAGCCAAGAAGAAAATTAAAGGACCAACATTCACATAAATACGAATTATAGGAAGAACAGGAAAAATCGAGGGAAGGAAATCATTAGAGAAATCAAAATTTACCAGAATTGGAGGTCATTGAGGTGTTGTTTTGTTTTGTTTTTCAGATTGGAAGGGCCAACAGAATGCCCAGCACATGGAATGAAAATCGACCCTTCCCTCAGCGCTTGGTGAAATTCAGAACAACTATTGTGTAGTTTCAGAACACCAAGGACAAAGAGAAAATTTTTTAAACTTCCAAAAGAAACAAGAATTTACCTACAATGAGGAATCAGAATGTCGTTAGAAGTCTTAACAACTTAGAAGCAAGCAAGAAACGGAAGCAATGCCTTAAAAATTCTGAAAGGCAAGGTTGAGGATGTATCTTGGTGGTAGAGCACTTGCCTAATATGGGTGAGCTCCTGGGTTTGATCCCCAGCACCAGGGGAAAAAATCTGTAGACAAATAGTTTCTGACTAAGAATTCGATACATTGCCAAACTGTAATGAAGTATACAAACAGAGTGAAGAAATTTGTAAATGTGCAATATCTGCTATGTACCCTTTCTCACTATAATATGGGAATGAAGCAAGACAACAGAAGATCCAACAATTAAAAAGACAAAAAGCACCTGAAGGATGATGGATGATTGAGAAATCCTGGATCATAGCTTCGAACAAGTGTAAAGCATTACCAGGCCTGATGAGAGCAAGGTGATTAAAGACAAGGTATGTTGAGGACTATCCTTGGCTCAAACCTAATAAAGCTACAGGAATATGTGATCTCCCCATAAGAGTGCAAACTGAGGAAGAGGCAGATACAAATTGTAGGGCACAAGGACTCCAACCCAGCAAAAGGCTAAAAAGAATTCCCAGGATAACAGGGAATGAAAGTGACAGGAAGAGAGTTGAGCAGAAGGGATAGAGTGCAAACCTAAGACAGGAAAATGAAGGTCTCCAGGAGCAGTGTCTTCAAGAGAAAGACTGGAACTGATAAATTAACTGATTTAATTGACCAAGAGAAAACCACAGTGAAAGATTACTGGAAGATATCAAAATAATTAGCTATAGGTAATAATTACAAAGGAAATTAAGCAAGTGAAAAAACAAGGCAATTACTAACTTTAGGAAAAAGAAAAATAGATAAACAAATATAATTTTGACATACTTGTAATAGTACAATAAATAAATTTGGTAAATAGTACTTAGGCATAATAATGTAAACACTGAATACAGATTTAGTCAAAATTTATCATGTTTTTGGAGAATGGGCAGAAGTAGAGGAAATAAGGGTATAAGAAAGCGAAATCCTGGCCAGGCATGGTAGCATATATCTGTAATCCCACCTACTCATGAGGCTAAGGCAAAAGGGTTACATCTTTAAGGTCAACTTGTGCAATTTAGTGAGACCCTGTTTCAAAATATCAAAATAAAATTTTTAAGAAAGGACTGGGGATGTAACTTAGTAGAATGCTTGCTCAGCATGTGCAGAAAGTCCTGGGTTTGATGCTCAGAACTACAAATTAATAAACTTTTTAAAAATGAAAATAAAAAAATAAACCCAGCACAGTGGTGTGTACCCATAATCCCAGCTAACTGGGGAAACTGAAGCAGGAGGATTGCAAGTTTGAGACCAACCTGAGCAACTCAGTGAGACTGTCTCAAAATAAAAAGGAGTGTGTGGGGGGGAGGGGATGGCTCAGTGACAGAAACCCCCCTATGTTCAATCCCCAGTACCATAGAAGACAAAACATTTTAAAAAATGCCTGTGCATGTAACAATTTGAGAAACATTAAATAAAGTGAAAGTATAGACTGCAGGTGTGACTCAATGGGAGAATTCATGCTTAGCATGCAGGAAGGCCTGGGTTCATTCCTGGCATTAAAGAAAAAAAAGTGCCTTAGTGTATAAAAGTACATACAAGAAACTGTTTACATCAGATGTCTCCGAAGACTGGGATTGGCAGGAAGAGGGTTTTCAGCGGACTCCTATCTCCATGTCATCTGCAAAGAGCAGGAAGTGCTGGTCTTACACCGAGTTAGCAACCAACCTGCACACCAAAGAACCTCTATCAGCCCAGGTACTGCTGTGCAGTGTGTTTCTTTTTCATGAAGGTTCTTCCTCCAAGCCTTACCCGATTCCTACTAGACTCTCTTTTCCATTTTGTCCGCTAGACTTCCTTCCCCTACCCTGGAAGAGGTCTAGTCTAGAGCTTAGCATCAGAGCTGTCACTACTTAAGGTCATACTTGGCCCATGCAAGAGAAAATACCCTGAAGTCAGCTTTGACATTCATAATGTATGATTAAAAGTTGGAGGCTGTAGGCCAACCTGCCAACCTTCACGCCAGACAAACATTACCTTTATTAGATGGGTCAGGGATATCGGTCCACCTTCTGCCACTGAGGTACACTTTCCCCATCTTCCAAGATATACAAACATCCTTAAAAAGACCATCTAAAAAAAAGCTGATATAAGGAACATGGAAATGCTGTGGAGAATTGTCTACCAAGACTGATGCACAGAAACTGAGATAATAAATGTGAGTTATTTAAATAAGTTATGATACAGCAATAGATAACTAACATACCCATACGTTTTTATGCCTAGTGTTCTTTATTCCTTCTTGTGTACATGCAGATTTCTGATTTCCCTTTTGCCTGGTGTCTTTTTTTCTTTCTTTTTTTTCCTTTTTTGTGGTGCTGTTGATCCACACCAGTGCCTTGCTCCTACTAAGCACATGCTCTACCACTGAGCTACATCCCCAGCCCCAGTGATTAATTTTTTCAGCATTTTTAAAAGATCTAAAAGTCTTTATTTCTCTCCTTTTTTTTCTGTTTTTGGCATTACTGGGGATTGAACCTAGACCTCACACATGCTAGGCAAACATTTCAACACTAAGCTACACCCCGAGCCCTTTTAATTTTGAGATAGGAATACACTACATGTCTGACTCATCTTTGCTTTCTTTTTAACAGTTTCATCAAGGTCTAATTTACATACCATAAAATCCAACCACTACAAATGTATAAATTCAGTGATTTTGTAAATCATAGAATTGTGCAACTCTCACTACAATCTAGTGTTAGAACATTTCCATCACCCAAAGAGTTCCCTGACGCCCATTTAGTAGTTAATCTCCACTACTACCTCAACCTAGATAATCACTTCATCTGCTTTCTGCTTCTTTAAATGTGCCTTTTCTTGAATATCTTCTATAAATAGAACCATACCTGTAGTTTTGTTGTTTCTGGTTTCTTTCACTCAGTATCATGTTTCTAGATTCATCATGTTGTAGTATATTAGTAGTTTATCTTTCTTTTTCTTTTTCTTTTTTTTTTTGGTACTGGGGATTGAACCCAGGGGCACTCCACCACTGAGCCACATCCCCAGCCCTATTTTGTATTTTACTTAGAGACAGGGTCTCACTGAGTTGCTTAGCACCTCCTAAGTTGCTGAGGCTGGCTTTGAACTTGCGATCCTCCTGCCTCAGCCTCCCAAGTGCTGGGATTACAGGCGTGCGCCACCACGCCCAGCCTATTAGTAATTTATCTTTTTAAGTTACAGAGTAATATTCCATTATGTGGATACCACAATTTGTTCATCCATTCACCAATTGGTGAACATTTAGATTGTTTCTCTTTTTTAATGTTATGAATAATAGTAAAAAAAATTTGCATACATGTTTTTGTGTGGACATGTGATGAGAAGATTCATTGAAATTGAATTTCTGGGTTATATCATTAAGTTCATGCTCACCTTTTCAGGAGACTGACAAATGATTATCCATGGTATTACACCATTTTATAGCCCTTCAAGCAATCCATGAAGGCTCTAATTTCTCCAAATCCTCACCAACACATGATACTGTCTTAATTTTATTACATTTTTTATTATCCTTCTGGTGAATATATGGTGACATTTCAATGAGGTTTTAATTTGCATGTTCTTTTCCTCCTGTTTTCTTTTAGAACTCTGCTAGTGTCAGGAGTGGTGGGGCACTTGTAATCTCAGCTACTTGTGAGGCTGAGATAGGAGGATTGCAAGTTAGTAGTCAACCTGGGCAATTTGATGAAAACTTGTCTCAAAAATAAAATTAAAAAGGCTGGAGATATATGTAGCTCCATGGAAGAGTGCATGCCCAGCATGCTCTAAACTCTAGGTTCAATTCCCAGAACTAGGAACAAAATTCTTATAGTATTAGCTCTTAAAAGTTTATAATCACTTTGAAATAATTTTTGCAAATGGTCTAAGGTAAGGGTCTGAGTTCATTTGTCTGTGTGTGTATTCAATTTTCCAAGTACCATTTGTTGAAAAGACCCTCTTTTCCCTCAATGAGTTTTTCTTGCTCCGTTGTCAAAATCAAACAACTGTAAATATAAAGTTTTATTTCTGGACTATTTTGTTCCATTGATTTGTAGGCATATCTTCATGCTAATACCATATTCTCTTGGTTACTGTGACTCTAAGTTTGACTTCCTTTATTTAATTTATTTATTATTTTTGGTAGTGGGGATTAAACCCAAGGATTCTCTACCACTGACTGAACCACATCTCTAGCCCTTTTCATTTTTATTTTGAGGCAGGGTCTTGATAAGTTGCTGAGGCTGGTCTCGAGTTTGCAATTTTCCTGCCACAGCCTCCTGAGTTGTTGAGAGGATAAAAATTTAAAAATAAAAATGGTTGAGAGTGTTGCTCAGTGAGTGAGGCCCTAAGTTTAATCCCGAGCACTAAAAAAAATAAGAATAAAAAAATTCAAGTGTTTCCATTACTTTCTTGTGGCTTGCTGAATTGTTTTTAATTTTTAAATTTTTTTGTCTTTCCACATTTTTTATTGGTGCATTATACATAATGATGGGATTTGTTGTTACTTATTTGTGCATGCACACAATATAACAATATAGCCAATACCAATATCACTCCCCAGCACTTGCCCCCTCCCTCCCATCTTCCCTTCCACTGCTCCCTTTCTTCTACCAGATCTTCCTTTGATTTTCATGAGATCCCCACCCTCCTGACTTCCTTTTCTTTTTCCTCTCTTGCTTCCATATATGAAAGACAACATATGACCCTTGACCTTCTGAGTTTGGCTTATTTGCTTAGTATATGTTCACTAGTTCCATCCACTTTTCTGCAAATGACATAATTATATTTTTCTTTATGGCTGAATAAAATTCCATTGTGTATATATACCACATTTTCTTTACCTCTTCATCCATTGATGAATACCTAGGCTGGTTCTATAGTTTAGTATTGTGAATTGTGCTGTTATAAACATGGGTATGCGTGTATCCCTGTAGTATGACAACTTTAATTCTTCAGGATAAATACCAAGGAGTGGTATAGCTGGGTCATATGGTAGTTCCATGTCTAGTCTTTTGAGGAAACTTCATACTGATTTCCATAGTGGTTGTACTAATTTACTCTCCCACCAACAGTGCAAATGTGTTCCTTTTTCTCCACATCCTCTGCAACCTTTATTATTGTTTGTATTCTTGATGATTGTCATTCTGATTAGTGTGAGATGAAATCTCAGAATAGTTTTGATTTGCATTTACCTAATTACTAATGACGTTGGACATTTTTTCATATATTTTTTGGTCTTTTGTATTTCTTCTTTTCATGAATGTCTTAAATTCGTTTGCCCATTTAGTAATTGAGTTATTGGGTCTTTTTGTTGTTGTTTTTGGGTGTCAAGGTTTTTGTTTTTATTTTTGATACTGGGGATTGAACCCAGGGGCACTCGACCACTGAGCCACATCCCCAGCCCTATTTTGTATTTTATTTAGAGACAGGGTCTCGCTGAGTTGCTAAGTGCCTCGCTAAGTTGCTGAGGCTGGCTTTAAACTGACAATCCTCCTGCCTCAGCCTCCCAAGTTGCTGGGATTACAGGTGTGCACCATCGTGCTGGCAAGTTGTCAAGGTTTTTGAGTTCTTTATGTATTCTAGATATTAATTCTGTGTCAGAAGAATAGCTGGTCAAAATTTTCTCCCATTCTGTAGCCTCCTTCTTCACATTCTTAATTGTTTCCTTTGCTGTGCAGAAACTTTTAAATTTGATGCCATCCCATGTATTACCTTTTGACATTATTTTCTGGGCTTTAAGGGTCCTATTGAGAAATTCGTTGCCTGTGCCTATATGCTGGAGTGTTAACCTACATATTCTTCTAGGAGCTGCCTAGTTTCTGGCCTAATTCCAGGGCCTTTGATCCATTTTTGTGTTGATTTTTCTGCAGGTTGAGAGCTAAGGGTCTACTTTCAGTCTTCTACATATGGATGTCCAGTTCCCCCAGCTTTCCCCCCAGTTAAAAGGCTGTCTTTTCTCCAAAGCATGTTTTTAAGCACCTGGGTCAAGGATCAGATGACTGCAGATATGTGGGCTTCTCTGTGTGTCTTCTGCTCTGTACGATTGGCCTGTGAGTCTGTTTTTATGCCAGCATTCGGCTTGCATAATTTCACTTGAGAAGTCTGATGTTATTTTCTGCGTTCCTCTCTGTGAAACATCTTTTTTAATTCATCACTGGTTTTAAGTAAATTAACTATCATGTGCCTTTATTGTCTACATGCTCTTCCGGTTGGAGTATATGAAGCTTCTTGGGTTTGTTTTCCATCAAATTTGGAAATTTGGGTGTCATTGTTTATTTATATATGTCTTCTGTCCCCTCCATATCCTGTCCATCAGGATTAGTTCACTGATGCCCCATTCTTTTTTTTAAAGTTTTATCTTGGATAGTTTTTATTGCTATGTCTTCAAATTCCCCTTCTGTGGTTAGTTAGTTAGTTAGTTTGTTTGTTTTTGTCTTTAATCTCAGTATTGCATTTTTCATTTTTTTAGGCTTAAGTCTTTTTTATATTTATATCTTCCATCTGTTTCCTGGATATGATCATGCTTTCTTCTATCTTCCAAAGCATATAAATATATTTGTAATATATTATTTTGGTTCTCATCTTCTAATTCTATCATCTGTGTGATTATAGGTCTGTTTCTATTGATTGTTTTTTCTCTTCATTGTGGGTCATAATTTCCTGCTTCTTTTCATATCTGGTAAAGTTAATTCAGTTAATTCAACAATGTGAACTTGATGTTGTTGTGGTGTTGCACTTTTTTCCCCTTGTTTTGAGTTTTGTTCCAGAGTGTGGTTAACTTATTTGGAAACAGTTTGATGATTTTGAAGTTATTTGGTGTTTTGGGAGCAAAATATATTCTAGGGTTAATTTGACTCTGTTGTGAGACAATATCCTTTTGAGTATCTGCTTCATACTTAATATGAATTTCTTCCTTCTGTGTTGTTGGTAATATAAACTATTTCCAAACTTATGTGAGCTCCAAATCTGTTTCTTTCCTCAACTTCTAGTAGCTTCCTCTTAGGCAAACAATCATCATACTTAGGTGAAAAATTTAAAGGGAGTCCTCTATGGATCTCTGGAGTTTATACTCTTTCCTGTGAACCTTGGCCTTCCTGGCCTCCTCGAATGACTAGTTGTCTCCTCAACTCAGAGAATGGGCCAGCTCTGCCTAGGTTACCCCTCTATGCACTAAGTCTGAAAACACTCTCCAGGCAGCAACCTGGTGCGGTATTAGGACTCTTACTTTTACCCCCTCTTTCAGGGATCAGTGTTCTTCATGGCCTGTTGTCCAATGTTGGAAACAGCTATTTCATATGTTTTGACTGGTTTTGTGATTAGTTTAGGCAGGAAGCCTATTCCTCCATCTTAACTAAAAGTAAACTCTTTGATTCCAACAGCCTCCTAAAATCTCCCCAGGTGTTCTTATTGTTCAAATTCGACATACATGGGAGTGGCTCAGAACATTGAGATAAACAGAGTATACATATACCCATAATTCCAATATAGTAACAACTTTGATTCATTCTTTAGGTATTTCACATTTCCTTCCATTATTCTTTCTATATTTTGATGCTGTGTGGTTTTTACATCAGTCCTCTGCTTACCTGACCTCTTTTTGGCCATTGACACTAGTGATCACTTCCTCATTCTTAAAAATTTTGTATGTTGTTAGCTTCCAGAAGATACTTCTCTCCTGATTTCACTCCAGTTCTTCCAAATCCTCAGAATCCTCTTTCAACGTCTCCTTAACGAATTCCTCTTCTTTCACATATCCTTAAATATTGACTTCTTTCTTATTCCTCTTTTCATTCAATATCTCCACTCTCCCTTAGGGATCCCATCTACTACTCATGACTTCAATTATCATCCATCTGCTCAGGACTCACAAATTTGTATTTCCAAATCTCTCTTCCCAATGCTTCAGATTTGCATAGCCAGTGGCCTAAGGCACTCCTCTACTTGGATGTTTCACTTATGTCCCAAATGGAACCCACTATCTTCCCTAAGAACTTTAAAGCATTGTGGTTCCATCTCAGTGAAAGGCTCTAATGTTCACCTTTCTTCCTAAGCTAGAAACACAGAAGCCATGCTCAACAATTCCTTCTTGCTTCTTAACCCCAACATATTTAATGGGGAACCCACTTTTTACTAGTTTACCTCCTAAATTATTTTCTTCAAACCCATGCTCTAGTTTATCCATACTCCTGTTGTTCACACTTCTCTCACAGGATCTATTGCAAAAACCTCTTATTTGGTCTCTGGATAAATGCTGGATGCATTGTGGTGTTCGCAAAATATTAATTAGATCATATCACTCCCCTAAGAGCTCCAATGATTACAGGATAAAATCCAAAGTGTTTAGCTTAGCCTTACTTTCTGCTCCTCCCACATGCATTGCTCCCTGATCACACATCCCTTCTACTTTTGTATGCTCTTCTTTCTGCCTGGAAAGTCCTTCCCCATTCTGTTTGCCAAATGCCTTCTTATATTTCAATATCCAGCATAAATGTCCACTTCTTTGGTGAATCCATCCCTGGAAAACCCTCAAGAAATGCCTCTCTCATTCCTCCCATGCTCTGGTAGTTCCCTCACCCAACCATTACTGCACTTGTCACAGTGGCTTGTGGTTATGCATTTGTATCTGTTTCTACACTCTTCTCTCTTCAACAACAGTGGCATCTTACTCCTCTGTGTATGTATCTCTCTAATCAGGGCCCAATATAATAGGCACCCAATAAGTGTGTAATTCTTGGTTTTCTAATTCAGAGTCCTTGCATAGTCTTTGGAGGTCACCTTGAGCTCCATGATATTGCATGTAAAATTGTGTATTTTGAGGGTATCTTCCTGAAAAGATTCATTCTGGTCACCAGATTTTCAGCAGGGCCCTAGGTTCACAAGCAATTAAGTATCCCTACCTTAAAGGAACACCATGGCCAGGAAATTGGCTTTTGAAATCTGAAGCTCAGCCAGAGCCTAAACTTTATTTGGGATTGGGATGACTTTCTGCTGCTGCTGCTGCTGGCCATCAGTCCTGTGATGAGGTGAGAACTGTAGGAAGGGATGCAGTGGCTCTCTACTGCAGGTGGGAACATTTAAAAGGCTGAATCCTCAAAGCCCAGGACCCTTCTCTCTCCACCCCTTCTACCCTCCCTTTGTCTATCTCTTCCATGTTCATAAGCACACATACCAGAATGAATACAAGCTCAAACACACACACACACACACACACACACACACACAAATGCACAACCAGGCAAGATCATGTACTTTCATCTGCAGATATACAGATAAATATGCACGAACTGGCCACATACAAATGTGCATCTGGATAACACACAACCTCACTCCTGCATGCTCCATATGTACCCCCCCACCCCACCCCCCACCAAAACGCACCCATCTATGCATGTGAACATGACCTGGCTTCCGCCTCTCCCTCCTGCAGAGAGTGAGCTCTGCCCCTGGCATTAGGCCCATGAAGACAGCCGACTGGAGCCATCTGTCAGGCTGAGGTTCCTGAGCACCGCCCATCCTGCCTGAGCTCAGACAGTCGGCATTCTGGGCATGCAGCCTCCCTATTCTCTCTGGCTGAATCATGCTGAGTGAGCTGGCCTGGCTAGAGTTTATCAAATCGGAACAGAATTTTGGCAAAACAGATGACTTCTGAGTTTGGCATTTGTGGGCTTGGTAAGTGGAGTCCTGGGGTGGAGGGGGTAGAGTGGAAGAGGGAGGAAAATCAGGTTAGATATACTGAGAGATGCCAGAGAACTGAATTCAAGAAACAGTTTGACAGAGGGACTTAGATGCCAGAAAAAAATGTAAAAAAAGAAACCTGATTCGAATTCCAGCTCAGCCACTTAAAAGCCATGTGACTTTGAACATGAACTTATCTCTTTAAATCTTAATTTATTCTCTAAAATTGTCCTAATAAAATCACCTAACTCATAGGGTTGATTACAAAATTTTATGACATA
Source organism: Glaucomys volans (assembly GCA_020662805.1). Taxonomy (NCBI): domain Eukaryota; kingdom Metazoa; phylum Chordata; class Mammalia; order Rodentia; family Sciuridae; genus Glaucomys; species Glaucomys volans. The sequence goes on from JAJEJO010005807.1 coordinate 771,324, forward strand.
GGAATTACCAATTAGCCCAGTGCACTGGCACATAGCAAGGACTTAAAAGGTGGTAGCTATTATAGTAAAAAAAAAACACAAAAGTCCAAAAAGAACATGCAATTCAGCTAGCCCAGCTGGACTGCCCCTTTTAACACACCAACCCATCCCCACTACTTGATCATCCTTAGTACCCTAACATGGTGCCATCTCCATCTAAAACCATGTGCCCTTTCTCACCTCACACTTCATTAACCATTTGTTGGCTACTTCTCACACTCAGCTTTTAAATCTGGGAACTAACACTGACATCAACCTTCATCTCTACACACACACACACACCGCCCCCCAGATTGCCTCTGCCTTTGGCTACTCAAGCTATGCAGCTCCCACTACTCCCATTAGCTGGTCTGAAATAATAATAATAATAATAATAATAATAATAGAAAAAACTGGAATTTATTATGCTTTTATTATGTGCCAGAAACTTGCAAATCACATCTAATTCAGTCTTCACGACAACTTTATAAAATGTATCTTTTCCATTTTTGTGGAACTGGGTATTGAACCCAGGGCCACTCTACCACTACGTTAAATCTCCAGCCCTTTTTATTTATTTATTTTTTAAATTTTGAGACAGGGTCTTGTTAAGTTGCTGAGGCTGGCCTTGAACTTGTGATCCTCCTGCCTCAGCTTCCCAAGTCACTGGCATTACAGGTGTGCACCAATGCACCCAGCATAAAGTAGATACTATTAGTATCTCCATTTTACAACTGAAGAAACTGAGATACCAGAGGCTGAAGTAATTTGCCCAATAAAAGACATTGATTGTAAAGACACACATATACTGCTAAGAGACACTGACTGCTGGGCACAGTAACACACATCCGTAATCTCAGCTACTTGGGAGGCTGAGGCAGGAGGATTGCAAGTTCAAAGTCAGCATCAGCAACTTAGAAAGACCCTGTCTCAAAATACAAATTTTTAAATGGGCTGGGAATGTGGCTCAGTGACAGAGCATGTGACTAGCAAGCAGGAAGATCTGGATTTGATTTCCAGCACCACAAAGAAAAAGGATAAAAAGAGACACTGGCAGGGGCTGGGGTTGTGACTCAGTGGTAGAGCACTAGCCTAGCATGTGCGAGGCCCTGGGTTCGATTCTCAGCACCATGTATAAATAAATAAAATAAAGGTCCTTCAACAACTTAAAAAAAAAAAGATTTAGAGAAATCTGTCCCCACCTTCCTCCTCTTCCGGGACTGTCTTTTCTAGTTTAGGGCCCAGCAGTCTTGGCCCCAGTCCTGTCCCTTGATTCTGAACTGGATGTTGAATTCCAAACACCCAGCTGGTGCTGCCCCATCACCCTGCAGGGTGTCTGGGTCCCCAACCCTTTAAGAAAAAAAAAAAAAAAGAGAGACACTGGCATTAAAATAACATTATAATGCTAAGGTGCACCCTAACTTCACAGATGTTTAAAATAATGGAGTAAGCAGTAAGAAAAGTACATTGCAGAATTAATGAAATGAAATAATTGTGTTGGAACCAGGATTTGTAAGTCTGTACTATCCTCAGGGTCACATTTATTGATCATCTCTATGGAAGAGACATTGTGCTGTGTTCTTAATCTGTACTGCCTCATTCAGACCTCATTAGCCATCCAGTGAGGTAAGTATTGTTCTCCATTTTTTTCTACTAGTGAAGAAACTAAGACTCAGAGAAGCTGTATAATGTGTTCAAGGTAATATCCTAACTCGTGAAACAGATTCAAAACCAGGGTTGTCTGACTCCAGAGTCTCTGCTCTTAACCATTATGCAAGGCTCTCTGCCTTCTCTCTGCCTAGATGGTTGTTTCCACATCCTCTCCCAGAGTTCTCCTCAGGGTAGTCCTGAGGCTCTGCCACAGCTGCTGCCTGCTGATGTCTAGTTCTGGACTTCGTTTTTGCTGTGGATGGGAGGAGGAAGATTGGACAGGAGGGCAGAATGTTGGGCTTCTCAGTCTCTGGATGGATGACTCTCAGCAGGGATCATTTTTTTTTCCTCCCTGTGGTACTGGGTATTGAACACAGGGGTGCTCTATCACTGAGCCCCATTCCAAGTCCTTTTATTTTTTATTTTGAGACAGGTTCTCACTAAGTTGCCCAGGCTGACCTCCATCTTGTGATCCTATTCCTGCAGACTCCCAAATTATTGGGATTACAGGCTGCGTCACCAAATTGGCTTCAGCAGGGGTCACTTCCACTGGGCTTTGTTTACCCCAGTGGTAATGGGGAGAATAATCCTATTCTTGGTGCCTGCCCAAATCAGTATGCCTTTTTTAGTTGTATGTGGACACAATATCTTTATTTATTTAATTTTATGTGGTGCTGAGGATCGAACCCAGTGCCTCACACGTGTGAGGTGAGCACTCTACCACTGAGCTACAGCCCCAGCCCCCAGTATGTCTTTCTTTGAGATCACATATAGAATAAATCTGCATAAAGAATTAAAGGTTTATTAGATTGTTCATGGATCTAGCCCCCAACCAAAATTCCAGTCTTGATTCCCTGAAGTTCCCTTTTTGTATACCTGAAAGTGTTCATTGCCTGCCATACTCCTACAAATCCCAAATCCAAATGCACTAGAATATAGGTGCTCCTGGATGGCTGGCCTTGTCATCCTAGTCTTTGACTCTAAGCTCTTAAGACACACACAGCTCAGAACCTTGTGTATAATTGATGTATAGGACATCTCTGTGGAGAACATGTGTTGGCTTTTGCATGCCGAACATTCTCTGCCCTTTTTGGTAAGACTATCTTGATTTTGTTCTGGTCAACTACCTTCCCTCACTTATGAGACTGACCCCACCTCCCAAATCCAGAGGTAGGCCTCTTCAATCAGTCATTGTGATTGGTTTACCGATGATAAGTTGCTTAATTAAAGCATTGACAATGACTCCTGGGGCTTTTTCTGGAATCATTGGGGGGAATTTTCTTTTTTTCTTTTTTTATGGTGATTGGTGTAAACTTGGAGCTGTTAGATTTTCACATGGAAAAATAATTCCTAAGGATGAAGCCACCTAAGAACAAATTATAGAAAGACAGCTAATTCGTTTTTCCCCCTCAGTGGAAAAAGGCAGTTACTTGGGATTGAACCCAGGGACAGGGTCTCATTAAATTGCAAAGGCTGGCCCCAAACTTGTGATCTTCCTGTCTCAGCTTTCTGAGCGACTGAGATTATAGATTTGTGCCACAGCAAAGGAGAGCTAATTTTGAGGATAACAATGTTGGAAGCTGTGGAATCTTAAATTCAGCAATTACTGAAGCTATAAGTAATCTGCCTGGGACAAATGCATCTTACTCATACATTTTTTTTCCTTTTAAGTTGGTTTGAATTGGGGATCTGTAAAAGATACCAAATTGGGGATCTGAAAAGATACCACACCATCCTCAATTTGTTTATGAATGTCAAGAAGACAAAGGCCTGCTCTTTTAAGTTTTACATCTCTGCAAGGCCTTGTACAGCACCTGGTAAGACAGAATGTCTTCAAGAAAGTGATGATTAATGGATGCATACACACTTCATTCAATCTTACTTTTCTTGATTCCAGAGTCCCATGACCATGAGCTAAGCTAAGCACTGAGACCACAAGGAAGAATTAGATGTAGTCCTTGTCCTCCAGGAGTTCTGTGTTTAGTAAAAGAAGGAGGTGTGAAAACAAACATATTACAAATAACCTGGGCTATAACAGAAATCTGAACAATTTTTTATGAGATCCCAGAGGACTAGAGATTTAGGGAGATGGAATGTGGGAAAGCTTCTCAAAGGCGGTGACATCTGAGTCAGGTTCTTAAAGAACAAATAGAAGTTACTAGATGTGGACATAGGAAAAGGTATCCCAGGAAGAAGACACTCCAGGCAGAACAAGCCTACATAGAATTATAAAATTCTCTTCTGACTTCTCATGCTGCTTCCTCTTTTTATTGCCTTACATAGCAATAGAAACATCATACTGGCACAGACTCTGAGCTCTGAAAGATTTGGTTCTGCCACTTAACATCTATATGATCTGGAGCAAAATCCCTTACATTTTACAAATAAGGACAATAGTTATATGAGTTGCCTTATGAGTTGCCTCAAAAGGTTGTTGAAAACAATACATGAATTAGAAATATAAAGAGTGTGCCTGGCACAAAGTATTTCTTATGAAATGTTAGTCATTACTATTTTTATTGTTATAGTTGAGAACCTTAGACCACCAAGAAACAGAAAACCTAAGCAGAACTGATGTAGACAGTAAGGAGCTTGTTCATGGCAAATAATGGGGAGTCTTGGAGGGAAGCAGTCTCCAGGCATAGAATAATCAGGGCTCTGAGTCCCTCTCTCTGCAGTTCTCCCCACTCTGCCCTCTTTGTGTTGGCTCTGTCTGCAGGCTGGCTTCCTGCATTGTCCAGAGATAGCTGTGTCACCATGTCCCAAGTAACTGTGACAACATGCTTCCTTGTTCACATCCATCACAAAAGAATAAACCAACCAACCAACAACAACAAAACAACTCCTCCCCCAGACAAATCTAAATTCCTTCTTTCAATCTGTTTAGGCTAACTTAGGTTATCTGCATACTCCTGCCTACTGACAGTGACCAGGGGGACTCCGTGTGTTGATTGGCTTAAGGATAGCTTCCTGAACCTGTCACTAGTAAGTGCGTTAGGTTGCTGTGATTGGCTTAGACAATTTGGGATTTAATTGGGAGCTCCCCTGGGTTAGAGACAAGTCCAGCTTTCTCCTGACCACATGGCTGCATCCTGGCCTGTGGGGAGGGGTTCTGTTAGACACGAGAAAGAAAGAACTGGATGTTGACTGGACAATCAATAGCCTCCTCAAGAGGTGATAGCTTTCATTTTTCTCACGCTAGCTATTTTACCGCATATTTGTTGTCACTGCATAACCATTTCACTGTTTTCCAGTTCAAAAATTGGCTTAAAACTTTTCATTGCATAATCATCACATGGTATAACTCTGTCAGGACACTTAACAGGTAAACAGAGCAGCAGTGTGTTTGCCAGTGGCATCTGGATGTGCATTTGTCTTCTTGCACACTGCAAGCCCCACGCCTACGATTCTCAACACATTGCATGTTGTCAGTGTATTTCTGAAAGTTGACTTGCATGGTTTGTTTAGAGCCCTGCAGATCTAACAGTAAACACATCTGATATGAGTGGTGCTGAGGAGGATGCATCAGATAAGGAAACCAACGACAGCACCACAGAATCTTCAGACACAGAAGATTAAATTTTGCTAAGTCTATACTTTGCAACACTATAGTAAACTTTCTCAAGTGTAATATCTTGACTAAAAATGCACAAATTAACAGCAACTAATGTGTTTTTTTTTGTTTTTTTAGATCAGAAAAATGTTCACTAAATTGTCATGAAAAAATGATGTGCATGGATTTGGACTCTTCGATTTTAATGTGTATTCATGAATATTTGATGCATCCTAATCTTGCACCAAAGACAGTTTAATAATAAAGGATTTGAAAGTAATAATAGTACATTTAAAAAAGAAGAAAAGCTTCCCAAAATAGTTGTACCCCACTATTTTCCAAAATAATTTGGCATAAAATCTGTGACAACTATGTGGTAAAATACAATAAGTATTTCACATGAGTTTCCTAAGGCCTTGGCTCAAATGGTTCCTTACCAACATGTTCTTCCTTGACCATGCGACCATCTACAGGAAATTATACACACACACACACACTCATCTCTCTCCCCTACCCCCTCCTCTGTACTTCTAGTGCCCTTGATCTGCATTCTTTTTTTTTTTTTAATCATAGATGGACACAATACCTCTATTTTATTTATTTATTTATATGTGGTGCTGAGGATGGAACCCAGTGCCTCACACATGCTAGGCAAGCACTCTACCACTGAGCCATGATCCCAGCCCATGCATTCTTTTTTTTTTTTAATCTAAAGCACTTATCATCATCTGCCATGTCATATACTTTTAGCTTTACTTGTTTATTGTGTCTCCTGCCTGTAAAATATAAATTCCATGAGGGTAGAGGTTTTGATTTGATTCAAGGCTATACTTCTAGTACCGAAAGGGTCCTGGCCTATAGTAGGCACACAATAACGATTTGTCTAATGAACATATGATTCTGACCAGAGCCAGATTCTGAGGTTCTTCTCAGAGGCTGTCACCCTGCTCTGGGCCAAGGAGCTGCCAGCTTTCACAGCTCCTCCTCTCCTCTCCCTGTTCTCTATTGCCCTTCGTCTGTCTCCCTGACTCTAATATCCATCTGCTGAGTAGGCTGGTATTTGCAATTTTGCTTTTTCATACATAGTGTTGATTATAAATCTTTTCATGCTGATTATCTTTTATTCTCTACATGCAAAATATTAAATGTTTTGTGTTCAAATAAAATTAGAAAGCTGGAGTACTCCTTATGTTTTGCACAGATTTAAGACATGGAATTTTTTTTTTTTTTTGAGAACTACATTGGTGTTTTTACATTATGTCTGAGGAATGCATATGGAGTGTTTCACTGTAAGTGCTTCTGAGTCTGCCATTCCAGAATTTGTATCGTCTTGAAAGTCTTCTTTGGTATGAATATTTCTTAAAATTTTAACAGGGGGAAAAAAAAAGCCCTCTGCTTCCTCCCATACCACCCCACCCTGAAACCTGTTTGTCATTAGTGAAGGACATGGGAAAGGGCATTCTTTTTCTAGGATGATATTTTCTCTTCCTTTTCTTAATACTGGGGATTGATCCCCAGAGGTGCCTTACCACTGAATTATATCCCAGGAGTTTTTTGTTTGTTTGTTTTTGTTTTGCTTTTCAAATTTTGGGACAAGTTTGGTAAGTTACTAAGGCTGACCTTGAATTTGTCCTTTTCCTGCCTCAGTTTCCCAAGTCACAGGGATTATAGGCGTGCATCCCTGATGGGTTGGCTGATATTTTCTGAATCCAGCAATGGACAAAAGAATAAGGAGCTGGGGGTGTGACTTAGTGGTAGAACACATGCTTAGCTTGCTTGAGGCCCTGGGTTCAATTCCTAGCGCACACACACAAGATAAAAATAACAATAGATAATATGTATTTACCCAGTTCCTCACAATGAACCATACCCATTTCTGTCTTCTCAGTTTTAAAATGCATATGAGCTTATTATATAGTATTCCAAGTACTATCTTCTCTACCCTTACTCCTCAATAATAACCCACCATTAATACATTGGTGGTTGTACTCCAGGTTTTTCTTTGCATATGTGACATGACAACCAGAGTCTCAGTTTCCCCTCTGGTACAAGATGTTGCCCAGAAGTAGCAACTGAGGCAGGGTTTACACTTCCAGCCTCTGGTGCCTCCAGGTGTGACCATGCGTATAGTGTTTGCCAGTGGAATGAGAGCAGAAATATGTATCATTTTTGTGCCAAAGTTTTCAGGAAGCGAGCATGACTTCTCCTTGCTCTCTTTCTCTTTCTGACTGCTGAAGCCCTGGGGGATGACAGAAACACAAAATGAAAGGTCCCTGGGTCTTTGAATCGCTGAGGGGAAAAGAGCCACCTGCCAAAAACCTTGAACTCAATGTGAGTAAGAAATAATCTCCATTTATGTTTGAGTCTTTAAACACTTGGGAAGTTGTCCCAACAGCTAGCATTACCATAATTAACAAAGCATATACAAATACATGCTATTTTATATTATATTATATTTACCCACACAGATTATTTTTAAAAGAGGGGAACCTCATGGTACCACTGTGTTATTTGGTTATCACAGACTGAGAGAGTTTATCTCAAAAATATAGCCATGAGGTTAAAGAGCCAGAACTAGAAGCTGGGCCTTGTAGCCCCAAACGCCATGCTCTTTCCAATACCCCCACTCCAGGTATTAAGCTGGCCTTTAATGGTGTGAACATGTGAGAAGGTGTTATTTGTTCGGCATCCTCTATGACTCAGAGGAGCTGCATTCCTCTGAGGTGTGGGTAACCCCAGGTAGGTTCTGCCCACCCAGTAGTAGTCTGTGGCTTCCTGCTTCCTTCAGTTCAAGGGTTTCTCAGACAAGGAGGAGCCTGAAAAAATACTCATATTTCCCAGAAGACAGTTTGATTCGACAAGCGCAGGCTACCAAGGCTGGCCGAGGGTGGGAGGTGCTGGGTTGTGGTAAATAGCAGTGGAGATGGAAGAGTCCAGGGCTAAATGTCTCCTCCAGCCCAACATCAGCTCCCACCAGGGCCTCAGAGTTTACAACTAGTAAATATATCCCCAGAGAGGGCTCCCTCCTGCAGGTCCCATACACCACCAGAAAGTGAGAGTTAGAAAACCAGGTGGTCTCAACTCTCAAAGGCTTCCAGGAAACCTAGACAGTTCTAAGAAGCCCCCATTTCCTGCTTCACACCCACAGCCTGGGCCCTTGGTGGGGAAAGGCAGAGAAGCCCCTATCCTCTGCTCCCTCCACCCCCAGGTCTCACCCTGGGGACCCCTCTGTGTGTACAGCTACTCACAGAAGCAACACAAGAGGGTGTGGGGAGGGAGATCCTTCTACTAATCCAGACCCTGGGATCCTCACCTCTCCAGGACACCCTCTACACTCATTTCTCCTAACTCAACACCCTTCCATCACCCTCTGAGCCACTGATAGGCTCCGGAGTGAGCCAAAGCAACTGATAACCCAAAAGGCATTTCATTGTGGTTGTGAAATTTGATAAATCAATGTTTCCCAGCATGAAAGTCATATAGTATGGGTGAGACATAAAATGATTGAAGGTTTCCAACAAACACCAACATTAAATAATATTTAATTACTCCCTTTTCCACTCTTTTTCAATACTTCTGATTATATCAGAGTCATCAAAAAATAATATCTCCATTCAATGCTAGTAGGTCTTTATTACTCCTTAAATAACATTAAGACTCATCAGAAAAAGAGAAGGTGTAAACAAATAAAAATGGAGTCATAACAAACATTTACTAATGTAATATAATTGTTTTGAGAGATGCCCCTTCGCAAAAGCAACACAATTTTATACCTCTAGAAACAAATTTAATAACAGATGTTTCCCTGCTGGGCACAGGGATGCATGCCTGTAATCCCTGCACCTTGAGATACTGAGGCAGGAGGATCACAAGTTCAAAGCCAGCCTCAGCAATTTAGCAAGATCCTAAGCAATTTAACAAGACCCTGTCTCAAAATGTAAAAATGAAAAAAATGAAAAGGGCTAGGGATGTGGCTCAATGGTTAAGAGTCCCTGGGTTCAATCCCTGGTACCCCCCACCACCAAAAAAAAGATGTGTTCCTCTCTTTATCAAGAAAACTATGCCAGAGCAGTGATGTGTGCCTGAAATCCCAGCTACTGAAGAGGCTGCAACAGGAGGATAGCAAGTTCTAGGCCAACTTCAGCAATTTAGGTAGACCCTGTCTCAAAATTTAAAAAAGAAAAGAAAAGACCTGTGGGGTGGGGGTGGGGGGTCAGTGTGGCTTGATGGTAAAGTGCCCCTGTGTTCAATCCCCTGTACCACAAATACACACACAGACATACAAATTGTAGCACTTTAATGAAAACATAAAATAAAATCTAAACAAATGAAGAGTTAAAACATGAATTGGAAGATTTAATATTATGAGACTATCATTTGTCCCAAATTATTCTAAAAAAGGTAATGCAGTCCCAGTCAATATTCTGACAGGGTATGCAAGTGTGAACATTTCCAAGATGATGGTAAAAGTTATTTGGAAGAGCAAAGAGGGTTGTATTTTATTTACGGTGTTTAGGAAGGTCCTTTCTGAGGAATGATGTGCCAGGAGTGAAGCATTCCAGCAGGTTGAGCCAAGACTCTGAGGCAACAGCTTGCTTGGAATGTTGCAAGAATAGGAAGGGGGGTGTCAGTGTGGCTAGAGAGGACTGAATGAATGGCAGAAACGAAGTCAGAGAAGTAGCCAAGGGCCTGATCACGTAGGACCTACAGGCTGTGGTAGGAGCTTTGAAACTTACTAGATAAGAAATTGCTGGAGTTTTGGTTTTGTTTTTAGTGAGGAGTGACTCACTCTGTTTTAAACATGTAAAGATTTTGGAAAGTTTGAAAATGTTAACATGTCTGCAGGTGGTATGGAAATGCAGTATGAGCCATGAAGGAGACACAGGAATAACTGAAATTTTGAAAATTCTGCATTAAGTAATTACTTGGGCCACAGATTTGATCTTGCTAATTCAGTTTACTCCAAACAGAATGGGAAAAGAATTCTCGAAGCCAACGCTGACAAATGTGCAGCAGGGGCAGGCAGGCCTGTCTTCTTCCTGACACTCTGACTTGTGACTGATGTCCCAGGAAATCTCTCCCATGGCTGGGCCTCCGGTTACCACCTCCCAGAGAGTGCGTCCAAACAGCAGCTATTCTGACCAGCTCCTGAAAAACATCACAACCCTCAAAACTATTGAAGTTTAAAGAAGGTCAGGGATGAAAGGGACTCCACAGAGAATAATAAAAACAATTCTACTAAAATGAGCATGTCTCTAAGGAAAGTCATTGTCTTCTCTCTCAAAAACAGTTCCTGCCCTGTCATTCCCTAGACCAGCAAATGGCAAAGCGATTATTCATTTAGTGAGTCAACAAAAATTCATTAAATGTACACGACCTGCACGCTGAAGTGGTGGGCGGGTCAAATCTGATCCACTGCCTTTTATTTTTTTTTAAGTTTTAAAAATAAATTTCACTGAAATCAGCCATGCTTATTTACCATGTATTGTCTGCTTGCTTTCATGGTATAGTGGTGAGTTTGAATAGTCATGGCATAGACCTATGGCCTTCAAAGCCTTAAATATTTACTGTTTGTCCATTTAGAGAATAAGTTTGCCTCCTGCTGTTTACTACTGAATAAAAGGGGGAAGATCTGTCTCAGCAATGTCTAAAAGAACTTCTGAAATGATGATAATGTTCTGTATCTGGGCTCATATTGCAGTAACCGCATGTGGTTACTGAGCACTTAAAATGTGATAGTAACTGAGAGTCTAAAAAAGTACCTTCTTTAATCTAAATTATTTTAAATACAAATTTGAATAACCTTTTGTAGCTAGCAGTTACAGTGTGGGATAACATAGTTCTACACAATCACTCAAACATGATTCCCAGAATCCTTTCTTCCTCATCCTTCTCAATACCTCTTGAAGTTGCAATAAGCCAATAAAATCCAAAGTAAAAATGTATGTTCACCATAATTGTAATTGTGTATAAATTTGGACAAGATACACAGAAGTGTGTGTTCATCAATATCCTGGAGGGATTGGTTTTGCAACTCCCTACAGATACCAAAATCTGGGGGTGCTCTACTCCCTTATGCAAAATAGCATAGTATTTGCATATAACCAACACACATCCTCCTGTACTCTAAATCATTTTTAGATTACTTATGATACCTAATACAATGTAAAAGCTATGTAAATAGTTACTGAATTGTTTAGAGAATAATGACAAGAAAAAAAGTCTGTACATGTTCAGTTCTGACAAAATTTTTACAATGGATATAGAGGGATGATTGGTACGTGAAAGTTATTGTTATCATTATTTTGCTGAATGAGGAAGCATGGTGGGTGACTTTCCTTTCCTCTTTCAACATTGTCATTACTACCAAATCACATTTATTAAAATCTGAGTTAACACTTGATTCTTTGGTTGCTCAGGAGAGAAAATCATTCAGTTTACCTCAAATAATATGTGGGGAGAGAAAAAGAGAGATGAAAAGGGAGATGAACTTCTCACTGAACCTAAGGAGAGGGCTCCTACTGCAGTATGGCTGGACCATACAGTCTGGGAGATCATGCTAAAGAGGCCCAAGGGACCTCACCACAGGGTTTCTGTGGGCCTTCACTGCCCTTCTGTGGACTCTTCATGTGACTCTGTTTCTCCTTCTGCACATCTACATGTCGGGTCCATGTTCTCAATACTGGCCCCACTAATAGCTTCTGCCTCCTGGTAATCCTTGATACCTTATAAATTATTTTTGCTCACAGTTCATCATGGTTGCCCCACTTCCTTCCAAATCATATTCCTTGAATATCTGCTCCTGGTACTAAACATTTCATTCTCTCAATGTTTCCCTTTTTTAATTCCCAAGTGAAAAAAGAAATGGCCATCTCAGATCTTTTTGTGTCAATCCATATTGTGAGTTGTTGGTCACCCTATGGATTCATTACACTTGGGATTAGCTTTCCACTTCTACCTGTCCAGTCTGTTATAAACAAAGGGAGATAGGGCCACATGGTAAAAACAGGGCTACCCTTGGCTGCCTCTCGCTTCTGGAGATGATGAGCAGAGGATTTTCCCTTGGGAGGGACTGTGGGTATAATCGTTGAGTTAACTGACATGTTAAGTATCATCTTACGATGTCTTCACTAGCTGGGACCATCTCTAGGGTGCTCAGATCTGTGATTCTATGATTGCCTGTTGCACTTTGCCCCTTAAGGAGGCCTGAATCTGTGACTTTGAATTGACTGTACAGCTAGAAGTTCCCAAATGGTGTGGTTGTTTGGTTGGGGGAAACACACTATTCTTCCCTCAACCCCTTCAGACTCCCCCTATCCTTTCCCCAATTTAGAGACACAAGCAAGAAAAGGAAGGACATCATTTCCCGCACATGGGTCTCAGAGCCACAAAAACAGTGCAGTCCCTTGAGAGGAAGCCCGTTGCACAGGCTGCTGGAGTATTTCTGATTTTCTGCTTTATGCCTTAGTAATTCAGGGATGATGCGGTTGGAGCCTGAAGGGATACTTTTGCAATTTCACCCCTCACAGCATTGGCTTGGGCTTTGACACTTGGGCCACCTCTGACTCAGAGCTGAATTAAAGAATTAAGTCTGCTGCCTCCCAGTTCTGGCAGGGATGAGGATGGGTGTTGGCTGTGTGGGGCCCTGGGAATCTCCTAGGCAGGCAGAATGGGCTTCACTAGCCATGTGGCAGGACAGGAGAAACGAGAAATTTTCCATTCCCAACATGCCTTCCCCAGATGCTCTGAATGCCTAAAATAAGCCCACAGAGGCTTCCCTTACCTGGAGGCTTTGGTCTCTATTAAAATGCAACTCCTGAGACTGCCCAAGACAGTCTGCAAAGGTGACATCAGTCCTGTAAGCTTTGCAGAAGACCAAATTTCACTTTCTTTCCTCCTATTGTGGGATCCCAAGGGTGAGTGTGTATATGTGGTGTGTGTGTGCACATGTGTGTGTGTTGGGGTAGATATGGAAGGTGAGATTGAAAGAATAACCATGTTCAGAATTGGGGCTGAGATGCTACTGAAGGCAGAGCTGCATTTCTAATAAAGACCTCCGTCTTACCCTGGCCTGGCTATGCCACTCATTCTGTGTCCTTGATTGAGCAAGTCACTTAATCTCTCCTGGCCTCAGTTTTCTCATATGTAAAGAAAAGAAGCCGGGCGTGGTGGCGCACGCCTGTAATCCCAGCACCTGGGAGGCTGAGGCAGGAGGATCGCGAGTTCAAAGCCAGCCTCAGCAATTTAGGGAGGCCCTAAGCAACTCAGTGAGACCCTGTCTCTAAGTAAAATACAAAATACGGCTGGGGATATGGCTCAGTAGTGGAGTGCCCCTGGGTTAAATCCCCAGTACCAAAAAAAAAAAAAAGAAAAGAAAAGAAAGAAAGAAAAGAGATCGGGCAAAGGTCTTTCCAGTTCTGCATCACCGGACCTGAAATAAATTCCTTCTGAAGGAGAATGAGTGAGAAGAAGAAGCTTCTCCTGGAATATCCCTATTCAGGCTTTTTGAATCGAAGCAGTAGCTGTCACACACACCCAGAGAGTTGGAGAGGATAGGTCTCACAACTACCATCAGACTCCCCAGCTCGCAGTCTTAAATTCCAGCCCTTGCCAGTCTCATCTCCAATCCCATTAGATAACTGTGTCCCTTCTTTAAGACACTTGACTGCTGTCTGCCAGAAAATTGTTTAATAATTGTCCAAATTGCAGTCTGTGCAATGTGAAGGGCACACCGCGGAGTGGAACAAAGCACACCCCGCAGAGCCCTTGGCAGCCGCCTGCCGTACCATTGTGTGCTCTACAAGGCAGAACTTAGGCTCAGGAGGCACCAGGCACCACAAAGACCATACAGTTTGCAAACTGCTGGGCCCCATCTCAGGGTTTGAGTCAGTAGGTCTGGGGAGGACCTTAAAGATAAGTATTTCCAATAATTTCCCAGGTGAAGCTGATGCTTCTTGACTGGAGACCACACCTTGAGAATCACTACGGTAGAGTGTCAGAGGAGAAAAGAGTCTTAGAGGTCATCTAGTCCCCTCCCCAACCCAGAATTCTTCCTTACAGGTAAGAAACTGAGGGAGAGTGAGTTGTCTACATCGCAGAACTGTGACCTGAGTTGTGATCCAGTATTCCTTCTACTCCATCTTGCTATTTATACCCAGGATAGTAATATTGATGAAAAATCCAGCATCTTCCTTAGCCTCTTTAGAGATCTTTGAGGAGAGGTAAGGTTGAGTCAGGGCTCCCTGAAGGCAGAGGAAGAACCTACAAGCCTCTAGAAAATTAGGAATTTCTTCCTCAAACTCAGACTGGTGAAACCTAGACTCATTAAGGGATCCTGGTGGGGCACATGGCAGCGGTTCCCTCCTTACCCTGGAGAGGAGGGCTCAGCAAAGACAGCCAGTTCAGAAGTCAATGTGTAGAGCTAGAGTTTCCTGTTCAACTCTGCCAACCTTGCTGACTTTCTATTCCATCATCTTTGTGAAAGAAAAGAAGAAAAGGATTTCCTGGCCTGTCACAGACCCTTGCTTAGCCTCCTTAAGTCCTTGTTTGAATAGTCAGTATATATATAAATAGATCATTTGACTTAAACACTGAGATAGTTATCTCCAAGAGATAGCCTATTTAAAATAAAGAAAAAATATATATATGTGATGGATGTTAGGATAAAGGCTAAGATGCTATAACAAAAGGGTCCAAAATACAATGACTTAAAGAAAATATGAAATCAGCATTGGGGATGTAACTCAGTGGTAGAGTGCTTGCTTAGCATGTGTGAGGCCCTGGAATCAATTACCAGTGCTTGGAAAAGAAAAAGAAAATTAATTTCTTTTTCACAAAAGCACCCCAAGTTAAGCAGGCCAGAATGGCAGAGTCCATCTGATCCACACAGTCAGTAAGGGGCCCAAGTCCCTGCAGGGTATTTTTCTGCCATCCCCAAGGCCACTGACTTCATCTGCCTGGTCAAGGGTGGGCCACAGACTCTACATGTTTCAGCTTTAAGAAAGGAATACAGTAGAAGTCAAAGGAAAGTTATTTTTTTAAGCAACTGAAGCAAAATTTCATCCTTTACTTCCACTCACAGCCCATTGGTATAATTAGGCACAAGACCATATCTAGCGGTAATTTGCCTGTTGCCTATTGACAACTTCTATTACTATGAAAGAAGAGAAGAATGGATTTGGAGAGATAACTGGCTGTCCTTTCATGAGGGCTTTTATGATAATAAACATTACTCTGGAAATTTAAACTTAACCCAAATTAATAAGCCCAAACCCGTAAATTATATCCATTAATTACCTAATTCTATCCTTTTATTTAAGAAAATTAAATAAATTTTCTTCATGGATTCTTCCAGGTATTTCTGAGAATGTTTTAGACTGCTTTTCCAAATGTGTTCAAGAATAGGTCCCTCCTATCTGGGCATGGTGGCTCATACCTGTAATCCCAGAAACTCTGGAGACTGAGGCAGGAGGCTCATAAGGCCACCCTCAGCAACTTAGCCAAGACCTGTCTCAAAATACAAATAAAAAAGAACTACAGGCATAGCTCAGTAGTAGAGCATCCCTGAGTTAAATCCCAAATTCCACCCCTACCCTTCAAAAAAGAACAGGTTCCTCCTCAAGATAGTACTATGTATCAAAATTACAAATGCTCATACCCTTTGACCTTTCAAGTCCATATTCAAGAATTACCCCAATAGATACATTTGCCCACATTGGAAATGAAATACACACTGTTTGTAAAAGGAAAAGATTAACTAAAATGTGATATCACCATAGAAGGAAATAATATCTAGTCTTTTTTTAATGAGGAAACTATGGACCACGATACAAAGATCTCTAAATTATATTGTTAAATGAATAAAAAAGGTATAAATCAGTATGTAGAGTATCCTTCTATTTTCATAGAATAGAGTTAAAATAATATATGTACTTATATAAATATATTAAAACATTTTTGATAAATAAAAACAATTTTGATGAATAGAAATAAATTTATTGTACATTCATCGGATAACCTGAAAGAATTCAAAAGAAACTCAGTGAAAAGAGTAGGAGGGTGAGGAAATTGGGTACCTAGATATGTGGAATACATATTTTTATACTTTTATATTTAGGACCATGTGAATATATCGCCTGTTTTAAAAGAAGGAAGGAGGGCTGGAGGGGTAGCTTAGTGGTAGGCCACTTGTTAGCATGTGTGAGGCTGTGGGTTCAATCCTCAGGGCTGAGTTTAAAAAATAGTAAATAAAAAGAAGGAAGGAAGAGAGAAAAGGAAGGAGGCAGGGAGGAAGGGAAGAAGGTGGCTCCCCACCATGCAGCCACATTGCTGCTTCTGCTGCAATGACCCCTGAGGTTGCTGCTCCAGGTGCCTAGCTGTGTCCTCTGCCTGAAACTACTGCTGACACTCTGTGAGTGTGACCGATGTAAGGGTCTCTTCTCTTGGTTTAAGTGTGAGATGAAAACATTCCCTTTGGTTTCCCCTATCCCAGCAGAGACCAGCCCATAATGTGTAAAGAGCAATGACTGATGACTCAAGAATAAAGAAAGGAAAGAATAATAACAGATGCTAACTTCCAGTGACTGTACAAACTCAGATCCTCTCCCAAGAACCCCTGCTGACCTATCTCCTGCTGTGTTCCAGGCCTGGCGCAGTATCAGGAGTCAATATTCATCACCACCAGGAGCTCTCCAGGAACGTTCCCACTTTAGAGTCCAAGCCAAATAGGCCCCAAGCCCTGAAGAGAGAAGGAAGTGTTCCCTTACTCCAGTCATGAGGTGGCTCCTCAGACCTTATTTATAGCCACAGGGCTGAACTCTCTCCAGAATGACTAGCAATAGGTATATCCATTCCCTTGAGAAGCATCTTCTGCATGCCCACAGGGTGTATTTTGTCCTGGGGGCCTTAAAAAGTAATCGGAAACAAATGCATTCATCATGTCTGGTCAGTAGACATTTAGATAGCAAAATCACATTAAGATCTGGAATATCAATTGCTGACCCAGAGGGAAATGTGCCAAACTAAGTCCAGTTTCTTTTGGTCTCCCATCAAGATCTCAATAATATGGGGTCCGGACTATCCCAGTAGCAGCTTATTACATAAAGAAATGACTAGATATGAGACAAACTTTTAGAGAAAGGAGAAACATAGTGGTACCAAGACCTGGGATGAGATCATCGTGGCTATTGAGCACTATATATAGCTCTGAGTTTCACGGCTGCAAGAAAGAGTGATTATGGATTGTGTAATTGTCCTTGTTTGGTGAGAGGATATTTGTCCAAAGATACAAACTTGTAATTCAAGAAGAAATTCATCATAGATTCTTAGATAAGGCATATGAGCAAAAGCACAAACACTGTTTTCACTGGTAGGGTAGCAAAAACTCAGGGTAAAACCCAGCCGTGCCTGAGGGGCCAATTCTAGAACTCAAGGGGAATGTGAATAAGAAAGAGGAGAAATGTTTTGGGAAAGATGTCAGCATCAGAAGGGAGGAGAGTGAGGACAACCCAGTGTCTCTTACAGAGATCATTGGCTGTCCCAGACCAACAGAATGGTCACACAAAGAGTTACACCATGTGCGAACCTGCAGTGGACACTTTGTGTGGCCTCTAACTTCCATTCTGACAGAATCAGGATTTTGTAAAGTTGTACACTTCTCCCTCGAGCAACCATGAGCCTGGGGAGAAGCAGACCACAGTTCCTCACTCCCACCTCCAACAGGAGGCCTAACTGAGGAAGTCTAGAGGTAATCTTGTCACCTTGCCCATGATTAGCCCAGGAATATGTATATAAACCAGTTTGGCCAATGGAGGCTGATAAGTTTGCAGGAGAATTCTGGGAAGTTTCTTCATTTCAAAGACAGAACCAGGAGAGATTCTCTCTGTTCTTCTTATAGATTTTGTGTGATACCTGGAACTCTTACAGTCATCTTGCAGCTTGGGAATGAAGTCAACACCAAAGATAGCATAAAGAGAGTTGGAAGAACCTAGATTCCCTTTTCTTTCTTCCTCTCCGCCCCCCCCCCCCCCCCCC
>JAJEJO010005807.1:789676-936867 GCA_020662805.1 Glaucomys volans
CCCCCCCCCCCCCCCCCCCCCACCATCCCTTTCTCTGCACTGGGGAGTGAACCCAGGAGCACTCTACCACTGAGCTACATTCCCAGCCCTTTTATTTTATTTTATTTTAATATTTGGAGATAGAATGTCTCACTAAGTTGCCCAGCCTGGCCTGGAACTTGTGATCCTCCTGCTTTAGCCTTTTGAGTCAGTGGGATTACAGGCATATACCATACCTGAATTTTTTAAATTATTTTTGGCAGTACGGTGCTGGGATAGAACTGAGGACCTTGTACATGCTAAGAAGCTCTCTACCACTGAGCTACAACCCCAGGCCCCAGAACCTGAATTTTTGATGACATTGTTGAGTAGCTGAATCAACAAACCTACCCTACCCCTAAACTTCCTCTTCTGTATAACATGTTTTCTTTAAAGCAAATTTCAGCTGGGGGTCCAATCACTTGGAGCTGAAAGCACACACTGCACAAATATAATTTTTTGGAATCTAACTCTTTATTAGTGTTTTAGTCAGCTTTTATTGCCACTGTGACTAAAAGACCCAATCAGTCGGGAGGCTGAGTCAGGAGGATCGCGAGTTCAAAGTCAGCCTCAGCAACTTAGCGAGGCCCTAAGCAACTCAGTGAGACCCTGTCTCTAAATAAAATACAAAATAGAGTTCAATCCCTGGTTCAAGAAAAAAAAAAAAGAAAGAAAGATATAGGGAAGAAAAGTCTTCATATATCAATATGGAAAGAACATCAAGATATACTAAAGTGAAAAAGCAAGTATGGACAAAGTTGTGCTTTGTGTTATCACTTGTATAACAATAAACAAAATACCTATATATATATATATATATATATATATATATAAAAAGACCCAATCAGCACAATTGTAGAGGAGGAAAAGTTTATTTGAGGGCGCATGGTTCCAGAGGTCTTAGTCCATAAACGGCTGGCTCATGCCTTGGGGCTCAAGGTGAAGTAGAACATCATGGCAGAAGAGTATGGCAGAGGGAAGCAGCTCACATGATGGTCAGGAAGCAGAAAGAGAGTAGCTTGCCAGATATGAATATATATACCCAAAGCCATGCCCCAATTCCCCTACCTCCTCCACCCACACCCTACCACTTCAGTTGCCACTCAGTTAATCCCTATTGGGGGTTAAATCACTGGTTGGGTTAAGACTCTTACAACCCAATCATTTCCCCTGTGAACCTTCTTGCACTGTCTCACTTGTGAGCTTTTGGGGGAACTTCACATCCAAACCATAACAATTAGTTGCTGAGGGAAGTAGTTTTAAATGATCATACATTCCTATTCCTATAGAGCTTATCTTACTTATAGTGGAAGAGGGCTGGTCATTAAACAACTGATTTCACAATTAATTATTTAATCATAAAAGTATAAAGAGCTATGAAGGAGAAAGTGCATAAGAGAGGATCTGATCTTGTCTGAGAGTGGCAGATTCTTTCTCAGTCTCTCTCTTAACTGGGCTTTTAAATTTCAACTGTGCTTCTTGTAAGAAGTCAATTTGTATTCAGTTCCAAATTTTACTTCTTGGCAAGGTCTTGTGACATCCATTTGATGACTAAAGATAGGCTTTAAATGTAAAACCCATAGGCACCAAAGCTGTCAAGCTTCTCTGAGAATCAGAGAGCCTGAATCGCAGTCCTTCTTGTATGGAAGGAGTCCAACCTGTGATTTGCCTAGGATGAGCAAATCCCACTTCAGTAATTGGCAAAGCCAAAGAAATCCTGGGAAATGAGACAACCTGGGAAATGAAGAGCTGGGGACTGAGTTTGGGGACTGTTCACAGAAGTGTTGCCAAGTATTGAGTACATTACAAATAAATACTTTATTAGTCATCAATTAGTGGATTTCAAATAACAAGCAGTAAAATCAAGGTCTCCCCTGACTCCACATTTTCTGTACCAGGAATTGAACCAAGGGGTGCTTAACCACTGAGCCAATCCCCAGCCCTTTTTATTCTTTGAGACAGGGTCTAAGTTGCTTAGGGCCTCACGAAGTTGCTGAGGCTGGCCTTGAATTTGTGATCCTCCCGCCTCAGACTCAGAGTAGCTGGGATTACAGGTATTTTAGTCAGCTTTTTCACTGCTGTGACTAAAGGACCTGACTATCACAATTGTAGAGGAGAGAAGGTTTATTCAGATCTCACAGTTTCAGAGGTCTCAGTCCATACATAGCAGGCTCCATTCCTCAGGGTTTGAGGTGAAGAAGGATATCATGGTTGAAGAGTGTGGCAGAAGGAAGCAGCTCACATGAGATCAGGAAGCAGAGAGAGAGAGAGATTCCACTTTCCAGATACAAATATATACCCGATAGCCACGCCCCCAATGAATCACATCCTCCAGCCGCACCCCACCTGCCTCCAGTTACCACTCAGTTAATCCTATCAGGAATCAATTCACTGATTAAGTTAAGGCTTTAACCCAATCATTTCTCCTCTAAACCTTCTTGCATTGTTTCACAGGTGAGCTTTTGGGGACACCTCACATCTAAACCATAACAACAGGCATGTGACACCACGCCTGGCTTTCCTCTCCTTCTTTACTCAGAAGTCAGCCTATACTAACAAGGAGACTAATCACTCCATCTTTGATGGCACAGGGAGAAATCCAGGAATAGAGGAAAGAGGTAAGGAAATTGTCTTAAGGAAACGGAAGAAGGTAAAGCTGTAGTGACAGATATGTCTAGTGCCCAGTTCATATCTCCTTATCCCACCTCAGACTTCGGTCACAACTCAGATACACTTGTACTGACAGCATCTTGCTTCAAGCATGTAGCCCATACGTTTTCTCTTTTTGCCTTGGATCTTCTTCAATATTATGAAAACTCTGGCTCATGTGCAAGAGAAAATGCATTTAATGCCACTGGGATTAGTCTCCACAAAAGGGGATCATTGGAAGAGTAGATGAAATCTCTAGCTTACAGGGCTTTAGCAAGAAAAAAAAATTTTTTTGATGTTGGAATTTAACCCATGGCTTCACACATACGCAGCATGCACTCTACAATTGAGCTACAACCTCCTAGCACTCTCCCAATTATTATTTTTGTTTTTGCTTTTGTTTTGACACTGGGGATTGAACCCAGAGGTGCTTTACCTCTAAGCTACATCCCTAGTCCTTTTATTTTTATTATGTTAATCTTAATTTTATTTATTTATTTTGAGACAGGGTCTCACTAAGTTACTGAGTCTGGTCTCCAACTTTCAATCCTCTTACCTCAGCCTTCTTAGTTGCTGGGATTACAGGCATGTGCCACCTCACCTGACCTCCGCCAATTATTTTTGAGATGAGATCTCCAATATGTTGCCAAGTCTGGCCTCAAACTCCTGGGCTGGAGGCCTTGGCCTCCCAAACAGCTGGGTATACAGGTGCAAACCAGCATACCTGGCTCTGGAGGACAATTCTGAGACACATTTTACACTTCTTAGCCTCCACTGCCACAGTGACAACCTTTATAATTCATCCTTGTTATGGGGTGCAACTTAAGAACAGACCAATCACCACTGAGAAGTCCAAATTTGGCTTTATTAGCCAACTGCCTGACTGTCTCACACAATACCCCAAAAATGGCTGTTGGGAGAACAGCCCTGACCATAGGATTGCAGGGATTTTTATACCATAAGTCAGTACATCAATCATAGGTATCTGTTGCTATGATCAAAACTACAAACTAACATCATGAGATCTGAAATCATTAGCAGAAGGGGGAAGTGGGTCAAAATGACCTTACTTAGGTACAAATTAAAGAATGGTTACTAACATCTAGACAATCATTTTTACATCATTGTTGACATGGTACATTGTTTAGGAAAATAGGAATCAAAAAGAGAACAATTTTTCATTATATAAGAATTGCCATTTTGTGTGGCCAAACATGTTGATGGGTACAGAGGCTGGGTGTTCCCATGGGAGAAGATTTTCCTACATAACATGGAGTCTCAGGGTAAAATGGAGTCTGTTTAGTCATTGCCCATGTAGCCTGCTTATAACATTTCCATGGAGTCCAATATATCAGCCCATCACACCCTTATGTTGCCTTTTCCTTCTTTGGTTGACTTGTTTTCTCCACTTCTTTATTCCCTACTTCCTGAGATCTTCTCCCAAATAACAGTTTTACCTAAGTTCTCTCAGATTTTGCTTTCAGGTGAAGACAAAATAGGTTGGAGATACGGGCAGAAGGAGACACTGACAAGAAGCAGGTTGATTTTCCTGGCAGTACACTGGACAAGCTCAGAATTGGAAGGACCAGATAGATTCTTTGGAAGGATGCTGCAAGATCCTCCAGTGAACAGGCCCTCAGGCTAGGAATCTAGGGATCTATCTCAATGGTGGAATACTTGCCTAGCATGCCTGAGGCCATGGGCTTTTTATGGTGGGCGGGTGACAGGACCAGTACTAGGGATTAAACCCAGGGCCTTGCACATGCTAGGCAAATGCTCTACTATTAAGTTACATCCCAGCTCTTTTTATTTTTATTTTGAGACAGAGTCTCATTAAGCTGCCCAGGCTGGCCTCAAGCTGCTTATGATCCTCCTGGGACATGGCATGGTTTAGATCTCCAGCATTACCAAAAAAAAAAAAAAAAAAAAAAGGTCAAACACCCCCCCCCCGCCCCCGCTCTTTTTGAGAGTAAGGTATTGATAACCCATTTCCACAGAGTACTTTAGTGTGTATTTCCAAAGCACAAGGGCATTCTCCTGCATGACCACCACAACACAACCATCAGAATCAGGAAATTGACCTCCACACATTATTACAACCATCTAACCTTCAGACTTCATGCAATTTCACCAATTACACTTATGAGGTCTTTTTCAGCAAAGGAGCCAGTTGAGCATCACATGTTGCTTTTAGTTGTGATCTCTTTAGTCTCCTTTAATCTGATACCATTCTTCAGTATTTCCTTGACATCCATAACCTTGACACATTTGAATATTACAGTTCTAATTTTATAGAATGTCTCTCAATTTAGGTTTGTCAAATGTTTTCTCATAATTAGATTCAGGTTATGCATTTCAGAACTGATGTCATATTCTCACTGCCTCCTATCAGGTGGGACATGGTTTTAATTTGCACCTTTACTAATTATGTCCACTTTGATCATTTGATTAAGGTGGTATCTCTCAGGTTTCTCTCCTAAAAACTTACCCTCTTCCTCCTTTGTAATTTATAAGTACTTTTTGGCAAACATTTGAAAACCATGCAAATAAAACTCTTTTCATCTAACTTCCAATTATTTATTTCAGTTTGTACTCAAGTTTTCCTATTTTATTGAATGATGTATTAGTTTTGGATTTCCATAGAAGCAGAACACAGAAGACACACACACACACACACACACACACACACACACACACACATTCCCCCTTTCCCCCTACTGAATGTGTGGCACATGCCTGCTAGCCCAGCTACTTGGGAGGTGAGGCAGGAGGAACACAAGTTCAAGGCCAGTCTCAGTCATTTATAAAGAACCTGTCTCAAAATAAAATTATATACATAATCATGTGATTTATTTTAAGGAATTTGCCTGCACAAGTATGGAGGCTGCAAAGTCTCAATATATGCGATTCATAAGCTAAAGGCCCAGTGGAACTGATGGGTGTAAGTACTAGTCCAAGTCCAGTCCAAATGCAGGAGAAGACTCATATCAAGACAGTCAAACAGAAAGAATAAACGCTGTCTTACTGAACCTTTTGTTCTGTACAGGACTTGAACAGACTGGATGAGGCCTCCACAAATTGGGGAAAGCAATCTGCTTTACTCAGTCTACCAATAGAAATATTAATGCCATCCAGTCACACCTTCATAGATATACCCAGAATAATAGTAGCCAAATACAGGGCACCTGGTATCCCAGTCAAGTGTCAATCATCACAAGTGGATCATGATTCATTATTATCATTGTTTATTTTGATGTGCAGCTTATTCTAGATTTGGACAGAGGAAATACCCACAAGTTGGCTTCTATGTGCTCTTGACACATCCCTATCAATTTTGGAGCCCTCCTTTACTTTCTGGTGCAAAAAGATATAATTCCAGGCTCATCTTGCAATTTCCCTGACTGAGACCCCAATCCACCATTTCTCCAGGATGCTCTGGCTCCTTTAGTGGAGAACAATTTTTAAAATCTTTTAAAAAGGACTCAGTGTTAGCTATTTGAGATAACCGTTTCCAGACTACAAATAGGAAGAACTAGGAAATATATCTATGTATATCCATGTGGAGTACAAGTGTATGTGTATATACTCATATACAGCCACTTATAAATATATTTATTTCTAAATCTATTCATATATATTGAAATACATGTTTACACCAATACTTCAATTTTTAATCCAATTCTGGAAGGTTCAATCTAGTTTTCTTCCTTTTGCATTCTCACACTGCTTTCTCCTACCCACAAGGTTGAGGTTATGGGGGCTTTTAAACTTCTGAATTACATCTATGTTTATGGTATTGTAAAATTTTTTGGTCTAGAGAAAGAGTTACTTTTTTTGTTTTGTTTTCAGCAGGGTGGGAGGGATCAAATCCAGAGCTTGCTAGGCAAGCACTCTACCACTTAGCTAAGTCCCAAGCCCTTAAACAAAATACTGATGACTCTTTTCCTGTCACCCTGATACCATAGTTGAAAAAAACACACTCTAAATATCTCACCTTCTAAAAAGAATGGCTTACATCGTGAGTGGGGTGGAATAGAACTTCTACTCATCAATCTTCTCTTGGGTACAGACTATAAAGAGAATGCAGATTGGTCTTGATGTCATCAGCTACCATTACCCTCCCTTCTGAAATACATTAAAATATAGGGAAGGGAAACAAGGGGAGACTTCTTGAGGGCAGTGAACTTGATTTGTTCATGGTGAATAGGTGCATTCTTCTCTATCTGAATTCTAGTACTGGGGAGTGGGAGGAACCATTTGTAGAAATTAGGATTGCCTGCAGAGCAAGAGACCATAATTCTATTCTGCAGTCTGACATCTGCTCAGGCAGTGGATGACTGAACTATCTCATGCCTAACTGAGGAGAGAAGAAAATTGGAGGGATATGACCTTTCCTTCTTCCTCACTCAACTAGAAGAATTAGGCTTCAAGCAGGAAAGAGGGTGCTAGAGTCTCTGATGGGCTTCACTCAGAGAACTCCTGCCAACTGTGTGCATTCTAAACAAGTTGAAAAACCAGACAGAGAATAATGTAGATAGTATCCAAAAGCAGAAAACAAAACAAAAAGCTCACTTTTTTGGTGATACCAGTTAAACTGAGTCAAATAAGTCAGCTAACTTGTTTAGCTGAACTCCAGAATTAGGCAGATTTACCGTCTAATCAGGGTAGCACTGGCTCCTGTCATCTCCAGATATGGGGCCTCCCCAGTCAGACTTAAAACCAAGAGAAGGAGAGCACAATAGCCTGCATCTATAGTCCTTGTGACTCCAGAGACTGAGGCAGGAGGATTGCTTGTGCCCAGGAGATCAAGGCCAGCCTGGGCAACACAGAAAGATCCCTCTCAAAAATGAAACAGAACTGGGCCTGTGGTATATGCCATTAATCCCAGCTGCTGGGGGGCAAGGCTGAAGCAGGAGGATCACAAATTTCAGGTCAGCATGGCCAATTTAGCAAGACCCTGTCTCAAAATTAAAAAGTGTAGGGATGTAGCTCAGTGGTAGAGTGCTTACCTGGGCTGGGGATATAGCTCAGTTGGTAGAGTGCCTTCCTCCAAAGCACAAGGCCCTGGGTTCAATCCTCAGCACCGCAAAAAAAAAAAAAAAAAAGTGCTTACCTAACCTATGCAAGGCCCTATGTTTAATCCCCAGTAATGCAGAAAACACACAAACAAAACTAAACAGCAACGAAAAACCAACAAGGAAAAGCAGAGAATTCCTGTTCTCTATGGGCAGGCTCTATTTCAAGAACAAAAGGAAAAAAATATTTAAAAAGCAGGTACATAAGCCGGGCGTGGTGGCGCACGCCTGTAATCCAAGCGACGTGGGAGGCTGAGTCAGGAGGATCGTGAGTTCAAAGCCAGCCTCAGCAACTTAACGAGACCCTAAGCAACTCGGTGAGACCCTGTCTCTAAATAAAATACTAAATAGGGCTGGGGATGTGGCTCAGTGGCCGAGTGTCCCTGAGTTCAATCCCTGGATCCAAAAAAAAAAAAAAAAAAAAAAAAAGAGGAGTGGTATGTAGCTTACTGGTAAAATACTCCAGGGTTCAATCCCCAGTACCACACACACACACACACACACACACACACACACACACACACAAAACACAAAAAGGAAACAATGTAAAAGTCCATTAACTGATGAATGGATAGATAAAATTTGGTATATCCATACCAAAAAATATTATTTGATACTCAAAAGGAATGAAATACAGATACATGCTATGACATGAGTGAACCCTGAAACATTGTTAAGTGAAAGAAGCAGTAGAATACCTCTATTTTTATCACTAGCTTGTCTATGTATCTGTGTATGTTTCTATTTGTACAGAGGTCAACATAGTAGATGAACAAGAAATATCTGCAATACAGAGTAGAAGCACCTAAGGTTTAGCACCTCAGTGATAAACCCTGAATGTTTCAGAACAAACTGAAAGCATAGAATCAGTGACATGATGTTTTAGGTCAGTTTTGATGGATAAGTAAGAATTAGCTAAATGGTAAGGACGGCAAAAGAAAAGCATTCCTCATAAAGCAAACAGCATGTGGTGAATGCAAAGACAAAACTTTTATCTAAGAAATATTTACTGAGGGCTTTGTTTTAGCTCAGTGGTAGAGTTGCTAGCATGTGGAAGGCCTTGGTTTCCATCCCTAGTACTGCCCCTGCCCCCCTGCCCAAAAAAAGAGGAAGATTGATTGATTTGGTAAATACATACTGTATGCTAGACACAGTGGTGAGTTCTGGCATTCTGCATTGAAAAAGATTCAGGGAAAAACTCTTGGGCCAGATGCTCACCCTGGACCAGTTAGCTGATGGTGGGGATGAGGAAGAGGGAGTCGCGGCAGAAACTTGACTTCTGGGAGTGAGGCCCATGGTTTCTAAGAAGAAACCTCATACCTCCATAGGCATCCGGCTGGGACTTTGAGGGTAAGGGCTGCATGTCCCAAGCTCTGCTGGAATCTGTGCAGTGTTGACAGCTTTTCCTAGGTCTTCTTCAGGTCGTCAGATTACACAGTGCTTATCTTCACAAGGTGTGACTGTACTCTTTGCTCATGATTGCAATTGTGCCACCAAGAAATGGACAATGAGTGACTAGCCAGGACAAAAGGTATTTTGAGGCTGAAGGAAACAGGGATGATGAAGATGCAGCCCCTGAGAGCCTGGTTAGGGGACAATTGCGCCAGCCCAAAAAGAGGCAGGGAAGAGATGGAAGACAGATGCCTCCAGTGTAAGTGGCTCTCTGCTAGCCAGCTCAGTTGTGCCTCAGAATCATATCCATGGAATTACCACACTGAGGCACTAATAAGGTGATCCTAGAGACAGCCAGTATTTTGCATAATTCCCAAGAACTAAGTGGAGACCAGGATGGATTCCCTCATATAATCTAACATCAATAAAGGCATTAGGATGAATGTGCCATTATGATAAGAGCAGAGGCCAAGGGACATCTGGTGGCTCCTGTTGAGGGATCAGCCCCAGCAACCCTCTGACATGGCCCAGGAGAAAGAAAGAACTCCAAGTCCAAAATTGACCTATATCTAGGGCAGACAGTAATACCTTCCTATCTTTGGGCTCCTTCCTTCTGCCTACAAACATGCTTGAGCACCATTCTACATTTATACATTTATACATTCTACATTTATAAAATTCTCCCTATCTGCCTCAGTCAAATCTTCATCTCTCTACCCTCTTCATGGTCAGACTTCTAGAAAGAGGTATTGCATGTGCTGCATTTATTGTGTCACCTCAGTCATTAAAGCTGAAGCCAATCCCTTATCTTCCTTGGCACTCTGGTCCATTCTCTGTGGAAATCCTCTCCTGATGCTCTGTCTCTCTGTATTTCTCTGAATTCAACTTTTTCACAGAATTCTCATGAATACCTCATTCCTCATGCTGTTCACTCAGGGATCTGTCCTTGGCACCCCTCCCTTCTTGCTGTGGGTGATCTCATTCATTCCTTTGGCTTTAACCAATCTCTCACATGCTGACAACTCCCAGCTCCCTATATCTCTCCTGAGCTTTCATCCTTCATATTGTCCTACTATTTGGATATGTCATGGTCCCTAAAATCAATATTGAGCCAATCATCAGCTCCTTCACAATTGCTCCTGTGATGGTCTTCAATTTCATTAGTGCCCAAACATTTTTACTCAGCCACAGAATCAAGAAATCCAAGTTGACTTCCAGTCTCTGTGTTTAATGCCAGTGACAATTTAACATGTCCAATTCACTTTGTCTTCCCTAACTCCTGCCCTCAATGCCCGTTATCAGTACCGTGG
Organism: Glaucomys volans; assembly: GCA_020662805.1. Lineage (NCBI taxonomy): Eukaryota > Metazoa > Chordata > Mammalia > Rodentia > Sciuridae > Glaucomys > Glaucomys volans. The sequence goes on from JAJEJO010005807.1 coordinate 800,121, forward strand.
TTCAGATCTCCTCATGTGGATTCTGCAGCATGTGCTGACAGGTTTACCTGCTTCTCATCCTTCCCTCCCACTATCCCATCCTCCGTATTGCTCTCTAGATGATCTACCAAAACCAGAAATTTGTGGCTCTTAACCATGAGAAAAAACTCTGCAGGTATGACAAAGACAGAAGAGCAGAAAGATGGAAAGTGTTTTGAGTCCTGCTGATGCCCCTGAGCCACTGAATTAACCAGCCCTGAGATGGCTTACCTCCATATTTTCTGGAGCATTAGATAATAATTGTCCTAATTACAGATATTCCTTGGCTTACAATGGTGTTGTATCCTAGCACTGCCATCATAAACTGAAAATATTCTACGTAAATATTTAATACGCCTAACCTACTGAAGATCATACTTAGCAACACAGTGTACTGTAGGATATTGGTTGTTTACCTGGTGATCAGGTCTACGAACTGTGACCCCCTGCCAACTGCCCAGCATCACAAAGGAGCATCACACATATTGCAGGCAAGGAAAAGATCAAAATTCAAAGTTTGATTTTTACTACATGTGAATTACTTTTGCACCATTGGAAAGATGAAAAATCCTAAATCCAACCATCATAAGTTGGGGATAGTCTATATTTAAGCTACTTTAGTCAGGTTTCCTGTTACTTGCAGCTGAAAGTACCTAACACATTTATATTATGTTTCCCTTTTTTTTAATAGAAAAAATACCAAAGATTTTGTAAAAATGAAGTCTTCTGAGATCCTCTTAGGAAGAATAAAATCAGAATTCTCACATTCACCTAACAGTAAGTACCTTCCTCTGTTGTGGCATTTAGAACTGAAGTTTTGTTTTGTTTTGTTTTGTTTTGTTTTGTTTTGTTTTGTTTTGTTTTGTTTTGTTTTGTTTTAGAAAAAGGAAAAAGAAGGTTTATTGCTTTGCTAGCAAAGGAGAAGCTCAGTGAACTGCTGTCCCTAAGGACATTTTAGAAATGAAGTTTTGTTTGTTTTTAGACTTCTTTTGAATTACAGTCAAAAGTCAAAAGCTGGACACCGTGGCACACTCCTGTAATCCCAGGAACTCAGGGAGCTGAGGCAGGAGGATTACAAGTTCAAGACCAACCTCAGCAACTTAGCAAGATCCTGTCTCAAAATAAGAAATAAAAGGGATGGGGATGTAGCTCAGTAGTGAAGCACCCCTGGATTTATTTAATCCCCAGGATCTAAATACATAAATAACAGACAAAAACAGTTTCTGATGCAATGAATAGCTAAGTGGATTCTCAAATCTGGTCTCCTTCTTATGCAGGCACAAACTTCCCCACCCCTCTGGGCCACATTCAGCCTGTTTTAGTCCTTAGGCCAGTGCAAAGAAGATAATAATAGCTAGTCAGCTATGTTCTTTGGAGAGCTGGGTGTCAGGGCTCCTCTCTGCTGAAACATCTAGTTGTACTGGGCTAGTTGTCATGGAAACACAGCTATGCTCTGAGCATATGGCTTAGAGCTTCTCTCTGTCTCTTACATTCCCAGTGAGGGAGAGGAGCTGGTACTTGAGAACAACAGTACAATGTTCTGTATTATCTGTTGTGCTTGTTGAGTGAAGGGGGAGAATAGGTCACTGTGGAGAGAGCTGCATTGGAAGTACTGAGAAAAATGAGAACTTAGAGAGCTCTGGTTCCTCTGTGAACAGTCCCTGAGTAAGGCCTATGCACCTAAGATGTATGCAAATGGACCTGGGGAGGCTGGAGAAGGTATGGAGGAGGGAGGGGAACCAACACTTAATGAACACTCACTGTGTGACAGATTCTGAATCATGTGTAACAACTACATGTACAATAAATAGCATCTTGTGAACCTAGTAAGTGCAGGATATTTTACATCATTACTTCATTTAATCTCCACAATGACCCCTTGAGGTGGATTCCAATATTCTCTCAGTTTTTCAGAAAAGAAAACAATAAATAATTGCCAAAAGTCATGCAGCCAGGAAGTGGTAACCAGGGAGGAATATTTATCCCTAAAACATCTGCATACATCTATGCTATACTATCTACTCCAATGAGCTCTTTGAATTTATTTTGTTCAAATAAATTGTATTGATATTAGACTTCTGTCTTAGTTCATTCAAGCTGTTACAACAAAACAGCATAGTCTAGGTGCTTATAAACAACAGAAATATATTGCTCACTGTTCCAAAGGCTGGGAGCAATGTTGTCCAAGAACAAGACACCAGCATGGTTGGGTTCTGTATGACTTAGCTTTTTCACTGCTACGACCAAAAGACCTGGCAAGAACAATTAGCAGAGGAAAAGTTTATCTGGGGGCCTACTGTTTCAGAGGTCTTAGTTCACAGATGGCCAACTCCATTGCTCTGTGCTGGAGGTATGGCAGAACATTATGGTGGAAGGGTACAGCAGAAGAAGGCAGCTCAGACCATGGCACCAGGAAGCAGAGAGAGAGAGAGAGAGAGAGAGAGAGAGAGAGAGAAGAGAGAGAGAGAGAGAGACTCTCCTCACCACAGACAAATTATATGCCCCAAAGGCCCCCAAGGACCCACTTCCTCTATCCAAACCCTGCCTGCCTGCAGTTAAGACACTCATAACCAAATCAATTCACTTCTAAACTTTCTTGCATTGTTTAATATATGAGAATTTGGGGGACACTTCATATCTAAACCATAACAGGTTCTAATAAGGGTCAGCTTCCTTTCTCAAGACATCCATCTCCTCACTCTAGCCTCCCAAAGTGGAAGGGGTGTGAGATCTCTTTGGGGTCTTTCTTTTATCAGGGCATCAATCCCATTCATAAGGAGTCTGCCCTCATTACCTAATCACCATCCAAAGGCCCAGTACCACCGCCTTAGAGGTAAGAATTTTAGGGCACACAAACATTCAGACCATCATAATTTGACATCAAGCTTATAAAATATACTGCGAAATGCTTCTCTGAAACATCCTTATATACAGTAGATGAATCTTTTGAGCTATTAATTGTAATATGGTATAATTGTCAAAGCAATATGGTGAGGTAGGACTTGTCATTTCCATTTTACAAATGAGGTGTTTTATGCTTGAAGTGATTGAGCAACTTGCCAAGATCATATGGCTGATGGTTAAGAGGGCACAGAAGTCAGTGGGTGCCATTGCAAAACCTGGCCTCTACTTACTCACTACTGTGCTTTAGGACAAGAGAGCCCGCCTTTGCCTTCCCTGTGACTTCAGTTGCCAAATGCCATTGCTTCCAAAGTCCAAACCTCTCTTTGACCAAAGAACCCTCATCTGCTTTCTCAATTTCAAAGGCAAACCCAGTCTTTGAAACTAAACCAAACCAAAACACAACCACTACAACTGCAAAACCCAGTATGTTCAAAGTTGAACTAAAGATCTTCCCCACAAAAGCTGCTCCTCTTCTAGTACCCTGATCTCATGAAATGCCACCACCAGTCACCCTGTTTCTTATTCCAGTCACATGGGAGTTGTCTTTTACATGACTCTCTACCTTCCTTTTTTCACACCTAATCCATCATTGAGTGCTGATGGATCTACTCCATTGGTCAAGTCTCCCAACTGCCCTAATCCACATCATGCCCATCCCTTGTCTGGATTATTGCAGAACCACCTAACAAGCCTCCATGTCTCCACACTTGCATCCTTCCAATCTGGTCTTTATTGTAACAGACTCTTACTATCCCTCTTTTGCTTAGATGTTTCCTATTACTCTTTGGAGAACATCAAAAATCATTACCAAAGTGTATATGTCATGTTATGATCTGTTTCACATTTGCATAGCATCATCTACTTTTCTTTTGCAGGACCTATCACATTTATGCTTAGTCCTTGAATTAATTATTCATATAATTATCTGTTTGCTATGTCTGTAAATTAGAATTTGGGCTTTGCATTTCTAGTCCCCACTCTGCCACTCACTGTCCGTGCTGACTGGAGTAAGAAGAAAACTCATTACTTCTGTGCCAGCCTCTACTGTGTCTGTGTCCTCCACTGAACTTTGAGTTCCTTTGGGAAGAACTGGGCTACAAACCAACTCTGTCTAACCTCAGAACCTAACTTTCCTCATTCTTGCAGCAGGACAAGAATTAGGAAAATAATTGTGTAGATGAGGAAACTGAAGCCTGGAGTGGCAAAGTGACTTGCCCAACATCATATAGCGTCAGACCAAAAATTCTAGCTTCATTCAGTTGGCAACACATCAACTAGACTTTGTAGAGTTGCTGCACTCCCCAACCCAACCTGATGTTTGATGAGGGTCCTCTGGGTGAGGGAGACATTCCTGTCTGGCCCAGAGGATACGTCTGGGTTTCATGTTATGTAACCTTGCAGTCTTTAACTGCCATAACTTTCTTTTTTCTTTTTGGTACTGGGGATTAAAACCAGGTGCACTTAATCACTGAGCCACAACTCCAGTCCTTTTAAATATTTTATTTAGAGATAGAGTCTTGTTGAGTTGCTTAGCACCTCAGGAGGTTGCTGAGATTGGATTTGAACTTGTGATCCTCCTGTCTCAGCCTCCGGAGCTACTGGGATTACAGGGGTGACATAACTTTCCCATGTGGAGCTCTACCACTCATACAGTAGCTTAAGTCATATTACATGCAGGCATTTCCTCCAGTGGACAAATTATGGGAGGGAATGCCTTTGGGAGCCCAGTTAAAATGTCTGCCCTTCCTCTGATTGAATGGCTCAATCTAAGGTGTGAGGGGTCCTGGGCCACCTCCCCTTAGGTTATCTTCCTTCAGGGCACAAATTGCCTACTAGAAACTTCTGCCTGCCAACAGTTCTAAGTCTTGAAAATTCTTCCCCTCCTCTTGTTTATTTCTGTTTATCCTGTGCAATTTGTCCAAGGCTTTCACCACCTATTTGTTAAGATGAGGTCCATGAATATTTATATTTATTGTTCTGCACCAATCTCTTTAATCATATCTGTTCCCCTCCTGGAGTTCATAATCTAGGGAACAAGACTAAGAAAACATCCAAAGTGATTGGGGGGAGCACCCAAATTGTATCAATTGGATTTCGGCATATTATGGGATAATGTGGGCATACACCCTGACTGAGGGGTCAACAAGGATGACAGAGGGTACCCAGAAAGAGGGAGTAGGTAAAAATGTAGCCAAGGACTTTGGAAGTCAGAGGACTCAGTCCTTCTCACGATGTGTGATCTTGGACAGGTCTGATCCCTTTTCTCAGCCTCCCGCTGGACGAGTGTTAACTATGAAGGGAGTTGGCGCTGGGATTTCTGCCAGGAGGATGTTCCACGATGGGCTCTGCAAGGGGTTCATCAGACACAGAGAACACGTTTTCCCGAAGTGTGGTATGCATAATTGAAACATACTGTGCATACCTACACCTCCTATGGCATATAAAATGATCTTTGGTGCTTAGGGGACGAATATTTTCTAACTAAATGATTATTTTTTAATTAGAGTACCTTAGGAGAAATGTATAACAATACTTTAAGGAGTGATATATATTTTTTCTTTGGAAATATAATTTTTGTTAGACTGTTTTTAAAAAAAATTGTCATTAAAAAACGTGGCATATAAATACAGCAAGACACATGAATAGTATTTAAATGACTGAAATACTCCAACAATACAGATTTAGAAAATATTCCATTTCCTCTGTGGACTTTTAACCTGCTTAAATTTCTCCTCTGTACTAATCTTCTTTTCCAATAATGAGTACAACATACCTGACAGTGGCTCCTTCTACACCTTGTCTGGTTTGAAACTCAGAACTAAATTCAAAACTCAATCTCAGATATTCCTCAAAAAACTATAAATAAAACCATCATATTACCAAGCTATCATACTCCTTGGTATTTATCCAAAAGAACTAACATCAACATACTATAGTGATACAGCCACACCAATGTTTATAGCAGCATAATTCACAATAACCCAATTATAGCACCAGCCCAGATGTCTATTGATAGATGAATGGATTAAGAAAATGTGGTCTATATAGACAATGTAGTTTTACTCAGTCATAAAGAAGAATGAAATTATGGCTTTTGCTGGTAAATGAATGGTACTGGAGAATATCATGCTGAGTGAAATAAGTCAGAGAGTCGAGGGTCAAATGTTTTCTCTCATATGCAGAACCTAGAGCAAAGTAAGGGGGAAGGTGAAGAGGATCAGATATCACAAAGATATAAGAAAGATCAGTGGAGTAGAAGAAGGTCATAAAGTGGGGAGGAGGAATGGGAAAGGAAATAAAATGGAGAATGAATTTAATAAAATCACATTATGTCTATGTATAAATATGCCATGATGAATTCCACTTTTATGTATATGTATAAAGCATCAATGAAAAATAAATAGATGGGGCTGGAGACATAGCTCAGTTAGTAGAGTGCTTGCCTTACATGCGCAAGACCCTGGGTTCAATCCCCAGTACCATGAATGAATGAAAGAATGAATGAAGAAAGAAAGAAAGAAAGAAAGAAAGAAAGAAAGAAAGAAAGAAAGGAAGGATGGATGATCGGTAGAGTAGACAAAGAAAAATAGGGAGAGATAAGAGGGAGGGAAGTAGGAGGGAAAAGAACTGGGGACGGAAATGGAGTAAATCAAATTCCATGAATGTATAATTTTGCCAAACCAAATCCAACTATTATGCATAACTATAATACTCTAATAAAAATAAGTAAATACAAATAAATTATTTTTAAAGAAACTCAAATCTCAAAGCCTGACATGGTGACATGCCTGGAATGCCAGCTACTGGGGAGGCTGAGGCAGGTGTATTCCAAGTTCAATGACAGCCTGGGCAATTTAGCGAGACCTTATCTTAAAATAAAGATTTTTAAAAGGCTGAGAATGTAGCTCAGTGATAGAGCACTAGTTTAGCAGGCACAAGGCCCATGTTTAATTCCCAGCACCAAAAAAAAAACAAAACAAAAACAAAAACAAAAAGCCTTGATCTCAGAAATTGTATTGATCTTTCAATGTTGGCAGATTTGTGCTTTCCTTATTTGGACCTGATTTCCTTCCAACTCCTGAATTATCATTTCACCACAGATTTCCATTGAAAGCTGAGGAAAGTAGAAGTTGGTGGGATAGCAGTATATACAAATAACATTCAAAAATTAAAGAAATATTAAGTCCTTAAAAGTGTGCATCTGGGGCTGGGATTGTAACTTAGTAGTAGAGCACTTGACTGGTACGTGTGAGGCACTAGGTTCAATCCTCAGCACCACACAAAAATAAATAAATAAAGGTATTATGTACATCTACAACTAAAGACATTTTTTAAAAAGAAGAGGAGGAGGGTGGGGGAGGGGAGGGGGAGGGGAGGGGGAAGAAGGCTGCGGTGGCGGCTGCATCTGGCAGGTGGTAGTGGCACACACCTGTAATCCTAGCAACTCAGGAGGCTGGAAAGTTCCAAGACAGCTGGGACATCTTAGCCAGACGCTGTATCAAAATAAAAAATTAAAAGGGCTCAGTGATGGAGTGATTGTCTTGTGTGCACAAGGCCCTGGGTTCAAAAAGGAACAAGGTCTGACCCCCAGCACAGTTCTTCGTAATTTATAAAGTATTTTTCACACATCCTTTTTTATCTCATTTTTTGTTTTCATTAATAAGTCTCATAGGTACCTATTGGGATACATATTATCATTATTCTTGTCACAGACGGAGAAATTGAGGCTTATAGAAGAGGATCTGCTTATGGTCACATGGATTGAAAATCAAATCTGGGTCCTCTAACTCCCATATCCATATTCCTCAGTGTCACTCTTTGTGGTTTTTGTCTTTTTAAAATAAAACCAGCAGCCCCTGTGTGGATGCGAAGGGGAGAACTGAAGCTCCGGAGGAATGCCCAGGGCTCCCAAGCATGAAGCACATGATCTCCGCCTGCCCTGATTACGCTGGCCCGCAGGCCTCGTGGGCCGGCTGCCGGGCGGCCTTGCCAAGGATCCACTGGGTTCATGCTCCTCGCAGCGGCGCTCAGGTCCGCGCCGCCGGGGTTGAGGCTCTTGCAGAGGCGCTTCCGCCCGGTTGGCCCGGCTTTTTCACAGACTTAGAGCTTCCTACCCCCGTGAGCGCAGCCTGTTAGTACCCAATCAGCTGGGCTTGGAGGCACCAGGGTACCTGATCTCGTCCCCAGCACGTTCCGGTTCAGGGCCCTTTCAGGGTCACATCCAAGTGTGTCGCCCAGGGCTGGGTCAGGGGCAGGGATTGGGCTAAAGCCTAGGCAGGGAGAGGGCCAGTAGGGCAGCCAGCCTGTTCTTTAGCTCCATTCAGCTCCTCTTCTGTCCTCGGGTCCTCTCTCCTTACCATTACCTCAGCGCTTGGCTCTCAGAGCCCAAATCTTTGACTTAGTTCTCCGGCTTCCCAAAGCTCAGGGGCTGTTTTGGATACCACTTTGGTGTGCAGTGTGTTTTTCCTTAAAAAAATAAAATTAGGGGGCTGGGGATGTAGCTCAGTTGGTAGAGTGTTTGCCTACCAAGCACAAGGCCCTGGGTTCAATCCCCAACAGCACACACACCCACACCCACCCACCCACACACACACACACACAGACACAAAATTAATTTAAAAAAATAAACTTAGAGGGAAAACGCTTTCTCTCCCCAACACCAAATTACAGAAACAAGATATTCAAGGTAGAAAAACACTAAAACAGCAGAAAAGTGTAAAGGAAAAATGCAAAAACCTCTAAGCATCTCTCTCCCCACCCAAAAACAACTGTTATTAACATGATAGTGTTTGTTCTAGTTTTTGTTTGTTCCTGGTACTGGGGAGCTGAACCCAGGGTGTCAGACATGCTAAACAAGCACTGTATCACCGACTGCATCCTCCTGCCTCAGTCTCCAGAATAGCTGGGGAAACAGGCTTGTGCCATCACACGTGGTCCTTCCAAGTCTTTATGCCCTTGATAGCTTACATTGTTCTCTGTACCTAAATACAGGCATTGCATTGTAGTTACTATTTTGTATGGGTTCTCCGTGTGTGTGTGTGTGTGTGTGTGTGTTGTTTTTGTTTTTGTTTTGTTTTTGCTTAGCAGTAAATCATGAACATTTTCTGTGCCAAAAAATATTCTTCCACAAATGACCTTTAATGGTTGTACAGCATTCCATTTTATGGAGATTTCATAATTTATTTAGCCAATACTTTGTTGTTTGGCATTTAAGTGGGTTTCATTTTTTTCTACTGCAATGCTGTGTGGAGTATTGAAGAATATATATTTTCATAAATCTCTCTGATTGTATTCTTAAAATAAATTCTCAGTGGACTGGGGCTGAAGCTCCATGGTAGAAGTGTGCTTAGCATGCATGATGCCCTGGATTCAAACCAGCACCAAAAATCAAAATAAATAAATAAGTCAATAAATAAATAAATTCTTGGAAGAAGTATTGCAGGGTCAAACAGTATGTACACATTTAAGACCTTACCCCAGCAGTTTCACTGTGGCTTTAAAACATCATAGTTATTAAATATAATACAGGGGCTGGGGTTGTGGCTCAGTGGTAGGGCACTTGCTTAGAATGTGTGAGGCACTGGGTTCAGTCTTCAGTACCACGTAAAAATAAATAAATTAAATAAAGGAATTGTGCCCATATACAACTAGAAATATAAAATAAATGAATAAATAAATGTAATACAAATGCTCTGGGGTAGAGCATTTATCTGGCATGCAAGAGATCCTGGGTTCAATCACCAGTCCTGCTAAGCAAAACAAAGACATCAGAACAACAATAATGAATTCTTCAAAAGAGTTATCATCCACAAACTCCCTTCTCTAACGACTTAATTGAATTAATTGAATTAACTGTTTCTATTTATTTACATTCTTATCTGTATGCAAATTGATTTTTTTTTGTATCGGGGATTGAATCCAGGGGTGCTCTACTACTGAACTATATCCCCAGCACTTTATTTGTTTGTTTGTTTATATTTTGAGACAATGTCTCATTAATTGCCCAGCCTGGCCTCAAATGAGCAATTCTCCTGCCTCAGCCTTCTGAGTTGCTGGAATCATGGGCATATACCACCATGCCTGGCTGCAAAGAGAATTTTTACATAGTTGTGTTCACTGCTCTATTAGGCTATTATAGTTCCTAGGAATGCGTACATACTTAACTACAGGATCTGTTTGAGATCATTTGGCCAAGAGAAAAAGGAGTCATACTGAAATTCAGTACAAGTTGTGGAGTCCAGGTGGGCCTATAGGGCTAGACCTAGAAAGTTATTCTGGATTTGAGGCTGTTTTCCAGACCTTATTAGCAGAACAGAATGCTTGCGCTTCATTCTAACACTCTGAGATTTATGTATGTCAATCACTGTGCTTTCACTTCTTTTTGTGTCTACCTCTTTCTCTCCAATCACCTGGATGACTTCCTCAAGTCTACTCTCGAACTAATATTTTCTGGTTCCTTATAATGTGTGTCACAGCTGCTTGTAACCCTTGCTTGATCACATGATCTATGTATTGTTTCAACTTTAGCTCCTCATGTAATTTTTCTGATTCTCTAGGTATTCCCTAATTCTGATTCTGAAGGATAATAGATCTATTTTTCCAATTTAGACCTGTTTGAATAGAGTTTTGAAGCAATGCAGTTAAAGGATCTTGGCTAATTTAGACCAGTTGCCCACCCCTGAGCCAATCAGCTTCATGGGTGGTGGTGGTAGGGAGCTATAGAGTCACATGGTATAGAACATGGTTGTTTAGGACTCAGCAGATGCTGTGGATGAGTAAGTTCCTTAAAAAGTGGTAGTGGCTTTTACAGGTAACTGTGTTTTTATGTATATTAAATAACAGAGAGACCTGTAGTCCTGGCTACTTAGAAGGCTGAAGCACGAGGAGTGCTTGAGGCCAGGAGTTTGGGACCAGACTGGGCAACATAGTGAGATGCTATCTCAAGAAAGAAAGGAAGAGAAAGAAAGGAAGGAAGAAAATGGAAGGAAGAGAGGAAGGGAGGAAGGAAGGGGAAGGGAAGAGAAGAGAAGAAAGAGCTGTGTGTGGTGGAATACACCTATGATCCCAGTGAAATGGGTTTGGGGAATGTTGAGGCAGGAGGATCAGAAGTTCGAGACCAACCTTGCAAGTTAGTGAGACCCTGTCTCAAAATAAACAGGGCTAGGAATGTAGTTCAGTAGTAGATTAACATTTAGATTTAGCTTTTTTTCATTTTTTAACTAGTTTGAAAAATTCAGTTATATTGGAAAATATAATTTATCAATATGTATTTTTTACTTTCTTCTTTTGTAATTTTTCTCTTAGCAATGTGCCAATAAATTAATGATTTAAGTTGTAAGAAACAGAAAACTTCTGTTGGGCTTTAGAAATAAGGAGTACTGGGCACAGTAGCACATGACTATAATCCTAGTAACTTGGGAGACTGAGACAGGAGAATCAAAAGTTTGAGGCTAGTCCCAGCAACTTAGGGAGACCCAGTCTCAAAAAGTGGGGAGCTGAGGTTGTAGTTCAGTGGTAGAGTGCCCCTGGTTTCAATCCCCTGTACTGGAAAAAAAATGGATGGGTACATTTTTCGCATATGACAAGATTTTCAGAAGTGGGTAGTTGTTGGTTTTGGTTCTCTTGTTCTTTTTCTCATATTTATGTTCTCAAAATGGCTGGGAAAGTTCTAGTCGTGAATGACAGCAAATTTCAAGGTAGAAGAGAGAATGCCAGTCAAGTCTGCTTTATTTATTTGTGTGTTTGCTTTGCAGTCCTGGAGAGTGAACCCAGAGCTTTGCACATATTAGGCATGCCTTTTGTTTTTTTGGTCCCTGAACCATCCCAGTAGTCATAGACTTATATCTCTTTTAACTAGATTTTTTTTTTTTTTTGAACCAGGGATTGAACTCAGGGACACTCAGCCACTGAGCCACATCCCCAGCCCTATTTTGTATTTTATTTAGAGACAGGGTCTCACTGAGTTGCTTAGGGCCTCACTAAGTTGCTGAGGCTGGCTTTGAACTCGCGATCCTCCTGACTCAGCCTCCTGAGTCGCTTGGATTACAGGCATGCGCCACCGTGCCCAGCTAGATTTTTTTTTTTAAACGGGGTCACCCTATCTGTAAGGGAGACTAGAAAAACAAGCATCGTTCCAACCTCTTTATTTCTAGGTAAGCAAGGAAGAAAAGAGCTGGAAATGTGTATTAAACCAGGCTTCCTGGCTGGGGGAGTAGTTCAGTGGTAGAGAACATGCTTAGCATGAGCAAGGCCCCGGGTGCAATCCCCTGCACAAAAGCGAAACACAAAAAACAAAACCAACCCGTCTCCCCAGTGTTGTCACAAAGGCTTCTCAAATGTGTGGAAACTACAGAAATCTTCCTTTGAATAACATCTTGCCTGGAAAAGCCCTTGAAAGTGGAATTTCTTTGGTTAAATTTGGATGGGGGCTTAATTAGAGCTTTATGTGTTTGGCATTCCTAATTATCACCCCATAGAAGATACTTCCTGCATTTCAACTGTCCAGCATCCATATCATCTTGCAATTGGGAAGTAGTTCCCAATTCCCATTAGGAAGCAAAGACCCAGATTCTTCAGTCCCACCTCCTGCTTCCTAGCAATACCTGAGCATGCGGTTTAGGTTACATCAACCAGGCAATCTTTCCTATGTCTTTGAATCACTAGCATGTGACAGTGTGGAGGTGATTGGAGGTCACTTTCCTCTCAGCAGCAGCAGTGTTGCATGCACCTGACTCTTTTTGCTCTGTAACCTATGGTGTGGTTCCAGCTGCCTAGCCCTCTGGAATCCTCTTGTTTGTGCCTGTTTTCAAAACAGGGTTCTCTAGCTTTCCATTGAGCCTTCAAGGCTTCTGAGTTTTCCCAGTGCATTGCCCTGTTGCTTAAGGCAGTCAGTGTTAGTTTATCTTGCTTGTAGCTCCAAATCCTGGTTATTATGCACCCTCCCTAGCAATTCCGCAGACAATTCTACTGCATTTCTGGGATTGCAAAGGGCATATTTTAAAATCTGCTGCCTTAGGATAAATCCCTTGGAATGGAATTAAGGGATGAAGGTACAAATAGTTTAAAGTTTCTTGATAATTATTGCCAAATAGCATTCCAAAACTGTTTTGTAAATTTACATAACCACAACCACTGGGTATTATTGGTGTTTTAGTTTTTGCTAGCATAACGACAGGGAAATGGTCCCTATTAGCATTTTAATTTTCATATATTCAGAAATAAGAGTTGAACACTTTTTCTTATGTTGGTTTATAGTTTATTTTAATTTATGGAAGACTGCTGTTTATTCAAGCTTTAATCTCTTTATGGTATGAACTTTACATAATTTAGATATTCATTCTTTGAATGCTTACTGCAAACATTTTTCCTAGTCTATTTTTATTTTTATCTTGTTACTTTTCTTTGTATAGAAGCTTCATATTTTTATATAATAAAATCTATTTATTTTTTCTTTTGTGATTTCTTCTTTTGCTTCAATGCTTTAAAACTTACCATCCCTCCAATGATCTGATAAATGGTGAATTCAATTTCCTGCTAACTTTTCTGTGATTTTGCTGGTATGTATTTAACTCTTTAATCTGTCTGAGATCTATTTTTGTGTATGGTATAAGTGAATGAATCTACATTACAGCACTGACTTTTAGATTCATACACATGTGTGAATAGCCGGGCACTGGGGTGTTTTATTGTTGTTTTATTTTGTTGTTTGCTTTGCTTTAGATTTTAGAAAGGCAAAGAAAATTTTCCAGGGAGCCTTGGGCTGTTTGTCGAGAGAAATATGAGTAAAATGGAGAAAGAAACTTAGAAATGAGATAGAAACAAAGAGAGATAGAGATAGACTGAAACAATACAAAGTGAAACAGAGACTGAAACAGAAACAAAGAGAAGTGAACAATTAAAGAGCAAAAAGCCAATGGAGAAACCCAGGAGTGCTCAGTGAGGAAGGGTCTCCCTCTGCCCTGCTAACACCATCCAATTTTAGCCAGTTGCATGGATCTAGGGAGGCCACATACCATTTTGGGAATCCCAAATTTCCTATCATTGGCCAGTCTGGGAGATCTCAGGGACATAGAGGAAAATGTCTTTCCCTTTTCCTACCCTTGTCTTTCTTTTCTCCAGTCAGGCAGGCCTTTTAGGAAGGACAAAAATCCTAAGGACTAACCATCTGTAATGGTCCCAGTGGAGGCTAGGCAGCCCAGACATTTTAGCCTGACTCGGAAGCCCCAGTCTTCCATGCTGCATTGCCTCTAGTTCCAGGCAACTTCTGACGTAGCCCTTCAAACCCTCCCAGTGCTCCACTCAGCACCCTTTCTTCACTGTTGCCTGGTGCCATTTTTGAGGCAAGAGTTTTGGGCTCAGTGTATGAGAAGTGAAGAAAAATTTATTGAACACCTAGTGTAAGTGAAGCACTGGACTAGGTCCTCAATGTAATTAACTTGCTTAATTTTCTCAATGGCATTTTGAGATATAGCCATCAATAAAGGGTCAGTCTGGGATTTGAAACCTTGCCCTGTCTAACTCCAAATTTCCCCACATCAAGATATTGGACTTGGAGCTGGGAGTTCAGCACAGTGTTAGGGTGCCTGCCTAGCATGCTTAGGGACCTCTGTTCAATCCCCAGCACCATTAATAGAAAAAGAAAGAGAGAGTGGGGGTGGGAGGAGGAAGGGACTCATATATACTCTAGGTGCCAAACTACCATTTCAAAAAATGTAAAGCCAGATGTGCTGACATATCACAGTAATCCCAGATACTTAGGAGGCTGAGGCAGGAGGATTGCTTGTACCCAGGAGATTAAGGCTAGCTTAGGCAACATATTGAGACTGTCTCAGGAAAAAGGGCTGAGGATATAGCTCAGTGGTAGAGTGCATGCCTACTGTACTCAAGGACCTGGACTTGATCCCCAGAAATGTAAAAAAAAGGACAGAAGCCAGGTATGGTGGTGGACACCTGTAATCCCAGCAACTGGGGATGCTGAGGCAGGAGGAATGCAAGTTTGATACCAGCCTCAGCTATTTAGTGAGACCATAAGCAACTTAGTGGACCCTATCGCAAAATAAAAAATAAAAAAGTCTAGGAATGTAGTTCAGTGGTAGAGTGCTCATGGGTTCAATCCCCAGTAGCACAAAAAGGAGAAAGAAAAAATCCTGTAAGACAAAGGTTATAGAACATCTGTGACCGGGCGCGGTGGCGCACACCTGTAATCCCAGCATTTGGGAGGCTGAGACAGGAGGATCGCAAGTTCAAAGCCAGCCTCAGCAACTTAGCGAGGCCCTAAGCAGCTCATTGAGACCCTGTCTCTAAATAAAATACAAAATAGGGCTGGAGATGTGGCTCAGTGGGGAGTGCCCCTGGGTTCAATCCCCAGTACCGCCCCCCCCCCAGAAAAAAGAAGGAACATCTGTGTCTGTGCCTTAAAGCATCCATTTACCTTTCTTCTCTTAGTACCTTCAGGTGGCTCTACTTCTTATCCATTTTCAGTCTAGATAGGTCATGTGCAGTTAGTTCCACCTGCGTCTCCAGGTACTTCTGGAGAATTTACAGAAATAAATGACTCAAGCATGGCCCATAAGAGCATCATCACAGTTATTGGTTCAGGGATGGGCATGCAGCTCAAATCTGAACAATGGAGCCAATGAATCTCAATTCCAGGTCTTAACTTTTTCATGTATATGTGTTTTTGTTTTGTTTCTTGAGTGATGTAGAAGAGAACTTTGGAGAGAGGGAATCTCCCTTTCTTTTCTTCAGAAACTGCTAGAGCATTGTTCTGAAACTGTGGCCCCAGACCACTTGCGTATTTGATAGAAATGCCAGTTTTCAGATGTTACTCCAGACCTACTGAATCAGAAACTACAGGGCTGGGGCCCAGCGAGTGTTTTAACAAGCACTCCTGGTGATTCCCACTGAAGTCTGAGAAAAACTAGCTTAGGGGAAAGAATGTACGTGGAGCCACATTAAGACTAGAGCTATATAGAACAAAGAGAGCTGGGAGATTCAGAGAGTGAAAGAGGCCTGAAGACATCATTGAAGTCTGAGTCCAGTCATACTTGAACTTGCATTACTTGTTGTAGCATTTAGTTATACCAAAAAATAAATTCTCTTTCCCTCTGTTTTTTTTTTTTTCGTTTTTCTTTTTCTTTTTTCTAATTTTTAAAGAGACAAGTTTGGCCAGATATGGTGATGCACACCTTTGATTCCAACAACTTGGTGACTGAAGCAGGAATGTCACAGGAGAAGACGTGTCTCTGAAGAAGAGTCCGGGAGTTCTCTCAGAGAAAATTAGGAACTTGGGGTTGGGGATATAGCTCAGTTGGTAGAGTGTGTGCCTCACATGCACAAGGCCCTGGGCTCAATCCCCAGCGCCATTCCCACCAAAAAAAGGTGGGGAACTTGACTCCTGACCAGCAGGGTTCTAGAATGTCAAAAAAAGAATTTCAGCAAGCACCAGTCAAAGGCATACACAGGGGTTTATTGAGGAAAGTGGATATACATTCAAGAGAGAATGGGGGCAATCTTAAGAGAGAAGCCTTTGGGGTAAAATAAGGAATATGTACTCAAGAGAGAATGCGGATTTTCTCTCTGAACAAGAGGCACAACCTGTTGGTGATATTAATAGAGGACTGTTGCTAGGGGCTGGACTAGAGAGGAAACAGGGTGAAGTTACACAATTTTGCCCTTATAAGAGCACAGGTCAAGGTGCTTGCTTTGGGACTCAGCATCTCTCCCTTTATTCCCAAATTCCTATCTCAGGAGGATCACAAGTTTGAGGCCAGACTCAGGAACTTGGTGAGATCCTCAGCAACTTAGGGAGACACTGTCTCAAAATAAAAAATAAAAAGGGCTGGGGGTGTAGCTCTGTGAAAGCACCACTGGGTTTAATCACCTATACGGAAAGAGAAACAACAGTAGCAAAAACAAACCCAAGAGGCAAGGTTGGGCTGGGTACGTAGTCTTGCCTAGCAAGAACAAGACCCTGGGTTCCATCCCCAGCACCACCACAAAAAAAAAAAAAAAAAAAAAAAGTAAGAAATGGAAGTCTCACTGTGCTGCCCAGGTTGTCCTGTAACTCCTGTAACTCCTGGACTTAAGTAATGCTCCTACCTCAGCCTCCTGGGTAGCTGAGACTACAGGAAAAAAAATTTTTTCCCCTCAGTTTGAGTGAGGTATATCACAGGCAATCTAACAAGTTCAGGGAAGGGGGTCCTGGTAGTGGGTTGCAGGTGTGGCTCAGTGGTAGAGCCCTTGCCAGCCACAGTCTATTATAATAAGGCTGTCAGGTGATTCCCTCACCCTGACCCTCAGTGCTAGGGATTGTACCCAGGGCCTTGCCTGTGATTGGCAAGGGCTTTTCCACTGAGTCACACCTATTATCCCGTACCAGTAATTATGATGTCCACTAAAATTTGAATATCACAAAAGTGGGACTCCTGTTTGGAAGAATGATTTAGACATGCTCAGTTCAACTGCTCCCTTTGTTCCCTGTGGGAGCCAGCCCAGATAAAGGGAAGTTACTCCACTTCTTTGTGTGCCCAGGGCTTTACAGAGGCAGATCCCAGTAAGACAGGACCTGCAGCCTTTCCAGCCCTGTCTGTAACTAAACAGTATTTATTCTCAGAACAGTGTAAGCAAGCTCATTTGGCCTCACATCTAAACCATATCCTCCAGTGTAGCTTTTAGTAATAAAGCTGACATTTTGATCCCCATCTGTTGGGCTTCTAGATCCTATTTCTCAATTGCTTCAGAATTTGGCTGAGAAGAGAGTTATTATTTGGAGAGTCCCTTAATGCCCCTACCCTGACTAATACAGGAGGAAAGGAGTAGAAGATCTCTCAGGCCCTTCCCCTTTGATAAGGAAAGAGAAAAAAGGCTTTGCTCCATTCTGCTGGGTTCTTTTTTTTTTTTTTTTTTTTTGATTCATTGTACACAAATGGGGTTCAACTTTTCATTTCTCTGGTTGTACACAATGTAGAGTCACACTGTTTGTGGTTTATTTAATCATACATGTACATAGGATAAGGATGTTTGTCTCATTTCATTATCTTTCATTACCCCCACCCCCACCCACCCTTCAATTCCCTCTACACAATCCAACATTCCTCCATTCTTCCCTTACCTTCTCCACCTCCCCTGTTATGTATCATCATTCACTTATGAGAGAACACATTCAGCCTTTGGTTTTTTGGGATTGGCTTATTTCATTTAGCATGATATTCTCCAACTCCATCCATTTATGTGCAAATGCCATAATTTTATTCTTCTTTATGGCTGAATCTGCTGATATTTTAACTGGTCTGTGAACTAAGTTTATAAAAGACAGATTAAGAGGACAAAATCCATATTTAACTAGCATACATATGTATTGGAGTCCCATAAAAGAAGAGACTCTGAATACGAGTCGGATGATTGGATCTTAGCTTCAGAAAGCAATAGGGGCTTGGGTCTTGTGGCTTGGTGGTATGGCAAGATATAGGAGTGAAGAGCATGAGGAGTGGAAACTTGTTGTGAATAAGGGCTGTCTAATTATGCAGATAAAAGTCTCCAGGTAATAGTACCTTAGGAAGAGGAGGCCTCTTCCTCACATGGATACTTTATAAATGTAGATTTCCTCTCTAGATGTAAAATTCTTAAAGTATTTTTTCAGTTGTAGACACAATACCTTCTTTATTTTCTTTATTTTTATGTGGAGCTGAGGCTCGAACCCAGTGCCTCACACGTGCTAGGTAAGCGCTCTACCCTGACCTACAACTCCAACTCCTGTAAATGTTTTTAATAAAAGAACAGCTTTTCAAAGCTACTCCTGTACCTCCAATTTCTCACAATAACCAGCTCAAAATATGCCAACAAAATATTATAATTTGGAGATTGGCATATTCTGGCAAATTTTGGGATGGTGTATCCTGAGCCCCAACACATTCTAGGACATTGTGTCTCCCACTCTTTCTCCAGGGATCTTGAATGCTGTGGTGAAGAAAACCTTGTTTGTTCTCACCAGACCACTGATGTCGCACCTCTGAGCACAGGCAGGATGATTGCAATCACAGAGCATTTCCTTTCAGCTCTCTCTGGGAACAGTGTCATCCTGTGGGACCTGAATGGGACTTAGAAACCTTTGCATTTTAAAGAGCTATCTACCTTGCCTTATTACCAGGTTCTGCCAACATTCTAACCTAAATCCCTATGGCTGCTTCTAAAGCACTGCCCTTCTGTCCTGGGAGGCTACAGATGTCTCAACCTGTCACTTTAAGGAAGAAAGGACTTTCCTCCTCTCCTTTCTACTCTTTTCTGTGTTCTTCACACATCTTGACAGCAGCCATGGGCACAATCCTGGAAAGGGGATAAAACAAGTATCTGTTTGGAGCTCTTAAAACCAGGTCTGGATATTACAGGGAGCTCGATTTTCAGGGCGCAATCCTCCAGATTGGTAGACACGCCTCTTTGTGGAAAGCTGCTACAGGGAAGAGACAAAGCAGTCAGCACAGTTCAGCCTGAGCAATGGAGAGTGACAAAAGTATTTTCACTATACTTGTTACTAGAATCCTAGGCTGGAGGCCTGACTCTGGGAATCCAATAAGTCAGGTCTTACCAATTGCCCCCCAAAACCAAACAGAAAAGGTAATGGTGAAAAGCATGAAAGGAGCTTTAATTAGTCTAACTATACTGGGGAAGACAAAAGGATCCATGTCCTTAGCCCTGACTTCAAGGGGCTGCCAACGACTTTGAGGTTTTATAGAAAGGGAAATAAGGCCAGGGTTGGGGGTTTGCATAGCTGGAAGCTTTTTACAGCTGCCAATGTAGGTGATGTTGATCAGGTGTGGTCTATCCATCTCTATCTCAGGATTGGTCAGGCAGGGCCTTGTCTCAGCTAAGAAAGTTGCTGTTGCCTGCAGGGTAGTTTAGACTCATCACAAGATTGTTCCTGGAATCCAAGATGACTCAGGAGCAAAGAAGGTGGATACAAAACGGAGGCAGTGGTAGAACAGCCCTGGGTCCAATCCCCAACAATACACACACATATAAACAAACAAACAAACAAAAGGTTGGGGGAATAACATGGTGACAAGAATTTGAAGAAATGGGCAACCCTCATACAAAGTTGGTGGGAATGTAAATTGGTGTAGCAGCTGTGAAAAACTGTGTAGCAGTTCCTTAAAAATGTAAACATTAAATTACCATATGACCCGCCAATTTCACAATTAGGCATGTGTTCAAAAGATTCGAAAACAGGAACTTAGATATTTGTATGTGAACATTCACAGCAACATTATTTATAGTAGCAAAAGGTAAAAACAACCCAAATGCCCATCAACAGATGAATGGATAACAAGTTGTTGTGTATCCACACAATTGAACACTATTCAGCCATAAAAAATAAAGTATGAATATGTGCTGTGACATGGATAAACCTTGAAACATTATGCTTAACAAAGTCAGACATCAAAAAACAAATATTATATGATTCTACTTATATGAAATGCCTAGAATAGAAAAATTTAGAGACACAGAAAGTATGTTAGAGGTCATCAAGGGCTGAAGGCAAAAAGACTGGCAAAAGAAAGGAAGAAAGGAAGGCAGGCAAAGAAATAAGATAAAAGTAAAAAGCAAAAAATAAAACTTACCTGTGATCTCCCTACCTAGGATAAATGAGGATCCTGCCAGTCTCTTCTCTCTCTCAGTCTCTCCGTCTCTGTCTCTCTCTTTAAATCTATGTTAAGTACAAGAGCTCTGAAGTTCAAACCTCCTGGGTTCAAGTATGTCATTTATTAACTGTAGGATATCCCTGTGCTTTTTTGTAAAACAAATAAATAAAGGTGGATTCTTCCTCCCAGGCACACCCTGGAAGGATGGTATTACATTGGCCCTGGTCAGGCTTCTGAGCTCTTGACCGTGTCCTACACTGAGATGTATCGAAAGCTGTGAGACAAAAAATCTGGGTGTCCAGGTAATGTTGGGAACTGCTCTTCTCTGGGGCTCTGCCTCCCCATCTGTAAAAGGAGAGTTTTAGAGGGAATGCTCTCAAGGTACCTTTTCTACTATAAGACTCTGTGATTCTCAGATCGTCCTCCCGTAAGCCATGCATTTCTCCAGCGTAATCATGGCCTTCCTGAGGGCTGTGTGTGTGCACGAGCACACGCTTGAGCATGTGTTTCAGTTTCTATTCTTAGCAGCTTGATCTTTAAACAAGGAATAGATTTGTGCTTCTGTCTCATCTCAGATGCATGCAGCTCCTGCTGGGCTGTTTCATTCTTCACCAGCCATTCATTCACATTAAAAGCAATAGCCCATTAAGGAAATAAGTAGATGTTCTCCTCCATCAACCATGATAAAGGCTGCAGGTTCCCTCATCTGGGGGCCTGGTCCTCTTTGGTCACCAGACCTTGGTTCTTTCTGACTCAATTATAGATGAGGTCAGGGGAATCTTGGTTTTTTAGCATCTCCCTCCCCATCCACCCTTAGATCCTTTCTCAGGGATGGGTCAAGGATGCTATTTGGTCAATAGTGGGTTTTTATGGTAATGAGTAATCAGCATTCCAAATGAAAATGTCATTGTTTGTCCTGAAATAAAGAGTGGACATGGATAAGTCCTCCTCCAAAAGTTGCCACCCCTGGTGGTTTCTCAGAGTCACTTTGGGTATTTAAAATATACAAAAACAACCAGCATATTGGCATATCCCTGTAATCCCAGCTACTTTGGAGGCTGAGGCAGAATGATCACAAGTTTGAGGCCAACCTGGGCAATGTAGTAAGACCCTGCCTCAAAATAAAAAATGCAGAGGGCTATGGATGTAGCTCAGTGGTAGAGCACCCTGGAGTTCAGTCCTTAGTGCTGTAAATGAATGAATGAATGAATGAATGAATGAATGAATGAAGAAAGAAGGAAAAAGAAAGAAAGAAAGAAAGGGAGAAAGAAAGAAAGAAAGAAAGAAAGAAAGCAAGCAAGCAAGCTAACGGGGAATTCAGATGTACATCCTTGGTGGAGAACATTGACATACAGTAGCGGGTTTTGTTTTCAGGGTTTCCCCAACCTTGAATTTGCAAACTCTTAAGCCTGCTGAGCAAGGCAGGTAACATCAAATGGGTTGTGTGTGATAGAAAAATGCTGGAAAAGAGAATAGGAGCATCCATACCTTTCCTCAAGGATAATCAGTACTACTTACTTTGCTAAGTAATGGAAGCCCAGTATTGCCAGATATTCCATCTAATTTTTTTTGAAGAAGTTAGAAATATAGACTTGTTTGTGAAATAGCTTTTTTATTTGTTTGTTTATTTTTGGTGCTGGAAATTGAAACCAAGACCTCATGCATGCCAATAAGCATGTGCTCTACCACTGAACTACATCCCCAGCCCTAAATACCTTTGCATGTGTAGTAGTGGGGACTGAACACAGGGGTGCTCATTACTGAGCTACATTCATAGCCTTTTTTATTTTTTATTTTGAGGCAGGGTCTTGCTAAATTGCTGAGGCTGTGATCCTCCTGGCTCAGCTTCCCAGGTAGCTGGAATTGGAGGTGTGAGTGCACACTACACAGACATCTTTTGTTTGTTTTTAGACTCTGTCTTGCTATATTGCTGAGGCTGACCTTGAATTCCAGATTCTCCTGCCTTAGCCTCCTGAGTGTCTGAAATTACAGTATGTGCCACTGAGCATGGCCCCAATCACCCTATTTTTGAATACTGGCAACCACTGCAAAATTTAAGTGGGGCTATGAGTTGTAGCTCAGTGGTAGAGAACTTCCCTAGCAAGCCTGAGGCTCTGGGTTCAATTCCGGTATTGCGAAAGGGGGAAAAAAAAAAAAGGAATTATAGTCTAAGGAATATTGACTGGGCTAATCCACCCCTTAAACTGCCCATTGAAATTTCTTAATACTTTAGCCAGATAATTGCTTGATGTAAGCGAAAAATGAAGTAGTCAACAACTCTCCTGACTGATGGATCACACTGTCTCTGTGCTGTGAAGCTCTTTGGGTTTCTGGATAACACCAGAGTGGCTTGGGGCAATGTGCTTTGAGCAGAGGAGTCAGGAGACCTGTTCTGATCCCTGCTAAGAACTTGCTAGGTGACACTGAATTTCTTAATTCTGACCCTAGTCATAGGATTTCTTTCTGTAAAGTATGGGGTAGTGATCTGTATTCTTTCCAGTTTCTAGGTCATTCTTCTCATGAAGATTTATGTACTTACCTATTATTTCCTAACTACTCGAGAAGGAAACTTTTCAGGTTAAGCTGAAAATTTGTTTTTAATTGGCTTGAGTGACAACAACTTTTTTCTCTCCCATATTCTTTTGTGTCCTCTGTGATTTATGTTTGCAGGGAAGTTTCTTTGTGCTATCGGTTTTTTGGGGTGTTTTCTAGGGGAAATAAAGCATTTGGGAATGGAATTTCTGGGTGAAATGGAAACTGTATGGGCTTCTTGCTTGCAAAACACCTGGTTCTGAGTCAAAAAA
This sequence comes from Glaucomys volans, assembly GCA_020662805.1. Taxonomy (NCBI): domain Eukaryota; kingdom Metazoa; phylum Chordata; class Mammalia; order Rodentia; family Sciuridae; genus Glaucomys; species Glaucomys volans. Next base: position 823,483 of record JAJEJO010005807.1, read on the forward strand.
AGAAAAAGGAAAGGAAAAAGAAAAACAGTTGATTTGGGGAACATTCTGAAATATAAAACCAGTTCTTGATAGTTCACACAAAACTTTGCAATTGAATCTTTTTTTCTCCATCGCTTTATTGAGATATAATTTACACACAATAAAATCCATCTATTTTAAAGTGTTTCTATTTTTAGTTTTTGGTTCTGGAGTTTGAAGCCTGGGCCTTGCACATGTTAAGCACATACTCTAGCACTGAGCTATATCCCCATCTCCTAAAATATTTTTAAATAGTCAGTGGTTTTTAGTACACTTATAAGATGATGCCATCAATACCACTATCCAATTTCAGAACATTTTCATTTCCCCAAATAGAAGCCCCATACCCATTATTACTTGCTGCTGTCCTGGCAACCACAATCTATTTTCTGGACCTTTTACATAAATGGAATCATACAATCTTGTGGTCTTTTGTGTCCGTCTTCTTTCACTATTCATCCATGTTGTAACATATATCAGGATTTCATGCCTTTTTGACAAATAATATTCCATTGTATAAACATATCACATTTGTTTATTCATCAACTAATGGATAATTAAGCTGCTTTCATATTTTGGCTATTATAAATAAAGCTGCTGCGAACACTTATGTATAAGTTTCTTTGTGGATGTGTTTTCATTTCTCTTGGAGATATGTAACTAGAGGTGAAATTACTGGGTTAAACATAGTTACAACTGTTTGCCAAAGCAGTGGCACCATTTTACCTTTCTATCAGCAGTGTATTTTTTTTTTTTTTTTTTTTTGTGGTGCTGGGGTACAAACCCGGGTCCTCGCATATGCTAGGCAGGCACTCTGCCAATGAGCGACATCTCCAGCTCTATCTTTTTGATTAAAGTCATCCTAGTGGATGTGAAGTGACATCTCGGTGAAAACTATAAGTGGCATTCTTGTGGTTTTGATTCTGCAATTGAATTTTTCCCTGATTTTTTTTTTCTTTTGGTACTGAGGATTAAACCCAGGGGTTCTTTACCACTGAGCTACACCCCCAGGCTTTTATTTTATTTGGAGACAGGGTCTTGCTAAAATGCCCAGGTTGGCCTTGAACTTATGATCCTCCTGTCTCATCTTCCTAAACTGCTGGGATTACAGACATGCACCACCATGCCTAGCTCTTGGTCTCCCCCAGCCCCCTCAATCATAAGGCCATCCATCAATTAATTACTGTGACTAGTGGATGTTGACAATCTTAAGTGAATTCAGGTCAACCCCTAGAGCTGGAGGTTGGGGTATGTCACTCTCAAAATATAAAGAGGGGATTTGAAGATACAGTAGTATCCCTTTATCCATGGTTATCCATGGTTACATGTTGTTAAGGTTTCAATTGCCTGTGGTGAATTTCATTTGGAAAATATTAAATGGGAAATTCCATTAATAAACAATTCGTAAGTTTTAAACTGCATGCCATTCTGACAAGCATGACAAAGTCCCATGCTGTCCTGCTCTGTTCTATTCAGGACATGACTCATCCCTTTGTCTGATGTATCCACACTCTATATGCTACCCCTCTATTAGTCACTTAGTAGCTATTTCAATTATTGGATTGAATGTCCTGTTATGGCAGGGCTTATATTCAAATAACTCTTATTTTACTTAATAATGTCTCCAAAACACAAGAGTAGCAATTTTGCCAATTATTAAAGTATTTTATTTAATTGCTACATTTTACTTACATTAGCCTGTTACTGTGCCTGACTTGTAAGTTAACCTGTTTTTTTTTTTTTCTGATTTCAAACAGTTCTTTCTATCCCATTGCAAATTAACCTTTTTCTTAGGTATGTACGTATAGAAAAAACCATAGCGTATACAGAGTTTGGTTCTATGCAAGGTTTTAGAAATCCATTGGGGGTTACTGAAATGTATCTGCCAAGAATAAAGAGACTACTATACTACTTTTAGGGGAAGAAGAAATGAATGTCAGTGAGGCAATCAACAAACTTTTTCTACAGGATAGGTTTGCTTACTGGGTTTGAGCACTGAATCTGTCCTGTACACAGGGAGTGGTACAGAGGAGGAAAAAAAAAAAATCTTGGCGAAGACTCAGGCCCAGAATCAGCTCAGCATACAGGATCTTGAAATAGGTTCTACTAAAAGTGAGTTTTCTCTTTGAGAACTCTAGTTATCAGGCATTTGTGTGTTCATCAGTTTTGATTTGTAATTGTCTCCTCCTCTTTTCTTTTACTGGTCAAACTACCACCAGGAATGCAGAGTCACAGAATACTAAGAAACTCATTACAATTGCTTTAGGATCAATACCCGATTTTCCTCAGTCCAAATAGTTGTGGCTATTATAACTGTGTTTTTTACTCAGGGAAAAATTTGTTTTATTTGGATACTTTTTAAAAATTTTTTAATTTTTTTATTTTAAAGAAAAATTTTTTTTTAGTTACAGATGGACACAATACCTTGATTTTATTTATTCATTTTATGTGGTGCTGAAGGATTGAACCCAATGCTTCATACATGTAAGGCAAGCACTCTACCATTGAGCCATGATCCCAACCCCTATTAGGATACTCTTTTCTTTTTTTTTTTTTTGGTATTGGGGATTGAACCCAGGTGGATTGAACTTCACCACTGAGCCACATCCCCAGTCCTATTTCGTATTTTATTTAGAGACAGGGTCTTACTGAGTTGCTTAGGGCCTTGCTAAATTGCTGAGGCTGGCTTTGAACTCTCGATCCTCCTGCCTCAGCCTCCCAAGTGCTGGGATTACAGGCATGGGCCACCGCGCCCAGCTGGATACTCTTGACCTTTGATAACTTTCCCTCCCTCTCTCCCTCCCTTCCTTTCCTCCTTCCTTCCTCCCTTCCTTCCTTCCTTCTCCTTTTGTTAAGTACTGGGATTGGACCCAAGGTCTCACACCTGCTAGGCAAGTGCTCTACTACTGAGCTACAGCCCTGGCCCTTTTTAAAAAATACTATGTTTAACTTTTTTTGGTGGGGCAGGACATGCCCAGGATCAACCCAGGGATTTTATATGATAAGCAGGCACTCTATGAGTGAGTTACATACCCAACCCCCTTTATTTTGAGACAGGGTCTCATTACGTTGCCCAGGCTGCTTTTGAACTTGGGATTCTCTTACCTCATCCTCCTGAGCATCTGAGATTATAAGTGTGCACCACCACACCTGGCTCCATGATTTTTTTTTTTTTTTTTTTGGAACTGGGGATATAACCCAGGGATGCTTTACCACTGAGCTGCATTCCCAGTCATTTTTTATCTTTTGAGACAGGATCTTGAAATTGCTGGCTTTGAACTTGTGATTCTCCTGCCTCAGCCTCCTGAATTGCTGACATTACTGGCATGCACTGCCATGCTTGGCCTGGCTCCATGACTTCTTGAAAGGAGAACTCTTTGACCATCTTTTTGGTCCTGAAGGATTAAGGGAAATTGTAGGACTAGGCACACACTAAGAGGCATCAATGGGAAACATGGCTGACCATTTCTCAGTACTGTCTTGACCTGGGTTCTTTTTCTTTTCTCTCTCCTTTTTTTTCCTACTTGGTAATAATATCTCTTATTGAGGCTTTACTAGCAACTACTGCTGTGTAACAAACATTAAAAAATGCTGCTTGGGATGGGGATGTGGCTTTGAGATAGAATGCTTGCCTGGCATGTTCAAGGATCCAGCAATACCAAAGAGAAAGAAAGAAAGAAAAAAAGCTGCTTAAAACAACCATTTTGTACCACACTAAAACAAGCTAAGGAATCTGATAACTAAATGCCTGGATCCTGTATTGGGAGGGGAAAAGTGTTCTAAAGAACATTATTGAGTCAACTGACAAAATTGGAATATGACTGGTGGATTAGACAAAAGTATTCTTATCAATGTTAGATTTACTGAGGCGCACACACACACACACACACACACACACACACACAGCGGAGAATAAAGCCAGTGGAGTAAAAATGTAATAGGTGAATTTGGGTAAAGGGTATATGGATATTCTTTGTACTTTATGGTGAAATTATTCCCAAATAAAAAGTTTTTAAAAACACATTTAGGAAAACCGTGTTATGAGCTTGCAATAAACCATGAGTTTAGTTCCCAGAACATACACACACACTCACAAAAAGCACAACTGGCTTATATTATTTTGCTCATGATTTTGTGGGTCAGGAATTCAGGGCTGGGTTGGGCAGTTCTTTTGCAGTCTCTCCTGCAGTTACAATCAGGTGCCAGCAGGGGCTGCAGTCATCTGTAGGCTGAATTGAGTTGGGGGTTGGGGAGTCCCAGAAGTCTCAGATGGCCAGCAGTTGATGCTGGTGGTCTGTTGGGAGCTCAGGGGGATTTTTGACTGGCATGTCTCCATGTGGCCTGTCTAGCACAGGAGTCATACGGTTATCAAATCACTGTAATTCTTTCTCCCAGAGCAAGAATTACAAGGGAACAGTTGAAAGCTGTATGTTTTCTTCTGATCTAGTCTTGGAAATTAGGCAGCATCTCTTCTGCCACATTCTACTATTCCAAGCTAGTCACTAAGAGTGTCCTAGAACTTACTATCATGGTCCAAACCACTTACTACATGCCAGCATTCTTAGGATATATTTGTGTATGAATTCATTGTTTCTTATTAAAATCCCTCTTATTGTCCTGATTTTAAAAAGGAAACTGAGGTACAGAGGTTAAGTTCCCTCCAGCACACCATTAATGAAAGAGATAGGATTTGATTCAGTCTGGCCCCAGAGCTGCACTGCCTCTATACAGAGCTGTGATTACTGTTACATTTGGTTAAAATGACATACACACAGATAGTCACTTTTCATTCACAATCACTGGCATGTAAACTCACAGAACACATTTAAAATCATATAACATAATTCTTTCCTCCCCGGCTGTACGGTTGCATGTGTGGTTTCCTCTTCCTGAAATGCCTTTCTTCCAATTGTTCATCTGTCTGTATTATTTATTCTCCAGGTCTTCTCTGAAGGCTTCCCTGACTACTCAACCCCTGCCTGAGTGCCTCTCCATTGGGCACACATGCCAAATAGTGCTTATGTAGTTGCAGCTCTTTCTTATGCACTATAATCCTATTGTTTTGACTGTGTCCTCCATTGGACTCTAAGTTCCTTGAGGTCAGGGACACATATATGTGCATGAAAGGATCTCTAGTATTGAGCCTGGTGCCAGGTAGGTAGTACCAAGTCCCTAAGTACGAACTAATCTTTTACACTCACACTCTTCATATGCAATTACTCACTCAAAACATAACCATCAAGACACTGTAGTGACACACACAAAATCTGTCATTTCCCCTCTTGTCCATGCAAACTCAATCACTGTGATTTAGTCCCCATGCTCAGTCATTGTCACATTCCTCACACGCTGTCACCACCACTAGTCCATCACACACTCAATTACCGTAACAGTTCTAATCCACAATCACTGCCACATACTGTTTTTTACACAAGCATAGTCACCATCTGCACTCTTAAAGCAGGATATTTACTCTCCTTCAAGTTGAGTTAATATGACAACAGTTCTATTTTTCACATTCGCTGTCACATGTTGTGTTTTTCATCCACACAATCTCTGACATATACAATTATGGTCACACACCGTCTTACTGTCTTTTTCCCACTCCCCCTTAACACCTTCTGCCACAACGCATGCATTCACTGGCCAGGGCTGAAGCCGCGCGTCTGCGGGGTCTGCTCCTCCGGTCGACTCCGGAATCTCAGCCCAGGCGGGCGCGGCCGCGCCCCGCCCCCTCATGCATATGCAGCACCTCGGCCTGGCAGCCCGGCCCCCAGACGGCCATTTGTAGAGGCGCTGGAGGCTGCGTTCAGCAGGCGCTGCGGAGACTCGTAGAGGAGCGCGCCCCTGGCTGCTGCACTCCCTGACCCCGGCACTCACTCCGCTCCTCCGCGCCTCGGGCGGCACCCGGCCAACGCCAGGGCCCGCGCTGCCGCGCCTAGAGTCCGTCCCGGCAGCTCCCGGCGCTCGGGACCCCCGCCCGACCGCTCGCCCGCAGCCCGCCGTCCGCACACGTCCCCGAAGCCGGGCCTAGGGCGGGCGGCGGAGGCGGCTCGGCGCGGCGCAGCCGGGCTGGGCTCCGCGGCGTCCCCATGGCCGCGGCCGGCTGGCGAGACGGCTCCGGCCAGGAGAAGTACCGGCTCGTGGTGGTCGGCGGGGGCGGCGTGGGCAAGTCGGCGCTCACCATCCAGTTCATCCAGGTGCCTGGAGCGGGCCGGTGGGGGCACCCGGGCGGCGGCGGGTGGGGGCTCCCGCTACCTGTGGCGGGGCGGCCGCCGCGACCCCGCCCCGGAGGCGCCGCGCGGGCCGGGGGCGGGCGGGCTGCGGGCGCAGGGCCGGCTCTGCGCTCTTACCCGGCGGCCGCGGCGCCGCGCCCCTGCCTGCCCGGCGCCCGGCGCGGCGTCCCGGGAGTCGGGCTTCTCAGGAATGTGGCCGGGAGGGCGGAGCTGGCAGGGTGGGAAGCGTCGTTCCACCTTATCTCTTCGACCGAGGCCGGAGACCTATGGGAGCGGCCGCGCCGCCGAGCCGGGCTTCCTGCCCTGAGGGCCCGGGCGTCGGGCGCCCAGCGCGTTCGGGAGCCGGAGCCCGGCGCGCTGCTCCTCAGCCGCTCGCCGCCGCCTCGGGCGCCGTCGGTGCGATCGCGGTGGCCACTTGGCCGCGGCTCTGCGCGGTTGGAGCCGGAGCTGCCCGCTCCAAGCGGTGTGTTTTTCTTTGTGTGTGTTTGCGCTTTCCTTACAAGTAGTCTCTTAGGTAATATGTCCGGGTGCGAGTGTTTGATAATGCCCCAGGGAAATGGTGGCTTCGAGGAAGTTAAAAATGTGCTTTGATGGGGGTGAGACCGTTTCCTAGGAATTCCTGGTGCCCTCCTGCTTCTCGCCGTGCCAAGGTGAAGTTTGGGTGAGCCAGGAGAGGAGATAAGGGGAGTCGTGTGTTCTGTATTCTAACCACCCTCTCCCCCACCCCCACCCCGTTTGGTTGCTGGAGGGGGAAAGTCGGGTTGGGTTCAAAAAAAAAAAAAAAAGGGAGGGGAGGTGGCATTCTTCATTCTTAGAATTTGCTTTTGGTGAGAGATTTAAGTAATCTTTTTAGGGATTTTTTAAAAAAGAAAACCCTGATATCTTCTCCCTGCTTTTGTCAACCTAAAAGGTGTGGCATATGCTTCGAGAGCACCAAGGTACCCTGCTCTCCCAGGTAACAAAGATATTTTTACTGTGCTGATGACAAAATATTTTTTCTGATTCGTGATTCACCCATTTGTCGCTAATTGGGTTAAATAGATATTTCATTAAAACCTTTATGCCAACTATGATAACATGAATGTGATTATCACTGTTGTCACTGAATAAATGAACAGTAATTACTGCTATATATCCCATGGAATTAAAAATTGCTGCTAAAACCTTTGTGTCCAGGAAGATATGTAATGAGCCTTTAAAGCATGCTCATTAGTGGGTTAAAAAAAAAAAAATCACACTAAGAGGTGAGATTGGTTTAAGTTTAGCAGACAGAATCAGGGATGCTGTCACATTGCTGTTTCCTCAGAGCCAAGAGAAGCTTTTAAGTAACTGATAGCAAAGCAAAACACTTTATAGGTAACCCTTTTCTTTGGTGACTAGTTTGATGATTGGTGTTGAAGGGAGTCAAGGAATGGGAGAACAATCCGGTATCAATGACTAATATTAGTTAAGATTTAAACCAAAACCATTTAAGTTTTTTTGAGGGAGGGTTCATCAGAAAGTAATTGAATCTGTAAGTTAATTATTTAAATAAGGTATTGGAACTTTTGGTTTTGGAAGTAGTATTAAAAACCATTAAGATAATGGTAATTGCTTTCTTTCTAATGATTTTGTAGAATTCATTTGTTAAATACTTCCTTTGTAAATGGTATAGTTTCTGAATGCACTAGATGATATTAGATAAGTAAAGAGTATGGACTTTTGTCATACAGATTTGAGTGTGTATCTTTTGCTTGTCATTTTACTAGCTGTGAGAATACTGCCAAATATTTAGCTTCTCAGCCTCAGTTTTCTCATCAGTAAAATGGGTTTCATTATGTGTTCTGAATAACTTCTAAATTATGAGTAAGGTCTTTCCTTTGTACCTAGCATATAGTATGTGCTCTGCTAATGGTAGCCATTTTTATAAGTGTATGTTCAGTTCTGTAACATGTTTGCAAAGGGAATTCATGTTCTGTAACATGTTCAAATGCAAAGGAAATGCAAAAATCAGCTTGGGAAGGGTTAATAAAACACTGGGGCTAGGCGTGTAGCTTAGTGGTAGTGCTAACCTAGCATGTTAAAGACTATGGTTCTATCCCCAGCACCTCAAAGCGGGGGTGGGGGCAGAGGAGCACTATGTAGTTTGGTGGTGGGAAGAATGGAAATGTCTTATGTGACTGTGGGGATGATGATATGTTAGCTTGGAAAGAGAGGGCAGGTGGGGATGGTGGGAGTGAGATGGGTGACTTGGTGCCTGTGAAACAGAAACATAAGCTCTGAAGTTGAGGCTTTCTGGAGAAGGGAACAGAGACCCAGCTATGCCATTTGTTCCATGGATAATCTTAGACAAGTTACTTAACTTCCCTGTACCTCAGCTTTTCTCTTTTGTAAACTGGGGAAATACAATATAGAACATCCAGTTGTGAAAATCAAATGAGTTATCATATGCCAAGGCTTAGAACAATGTCTAGTACGTCCTAAAGCTACATATGTTCTTCTTATTGTTATTATTATTATTATTATTTTGGTTACTGGGGATTGAACCCAGGGATACTCGACCATTGTACTATATCTCTAGCCCTTTTTATTTTGTGTTTTGACACTGGGTCACACTAAATTGCCAAGGCTGACCTCAAGTTTGCAATCACTTGCCATCCTTTCACTTAACCTCCTGAGTTGCTGGCTGGGATTACAGGGGTGTGCCATTGAGCCTGGCATTATATTGTTCTTAGATTATAGAACTGAAGTGTTTATCATCTATATTAACAGAGCTGCTATGCTATTTATCATTTGATACTGGGGAGTTAAAATTCATTCTATTGTAATTATCTAGTAGTAGAAACTGGAGGGAGAGCAGAGAGCAGGAGAATGATCATTTTAAACAAGTAAGTTCTCTTTGTAAATTAGTTATAGATTAGGGTGGCACAAATTGGTCCTTTTTTTTCCCTTTTTTTTAAATTTTAGTTTTGAGACAGGGCCTTACCAAGTTTCCCAGGTTGGCCTCAAATTTGTGATCCTCCTGATTAGCTGGAATTATAGTCATGGGCCACCATGCTGGCTTCTACATATATATTTAAAGACTTTATAAATAGTACACTGTTTTTATAGATTACAATATATATTTTCTAGTTTGTTGTTTATTTTAACTTTTTTTGTGTGGTGCTGGGGATCAAACCCAGAATCTCGTGTATGCTAGGCAAGCGCTCTACCACTGAGCTACATCTCCAACACTTTTGTTACCTTGAGCAGAAAAAGTATAATAAACAAATATGGGAATGGCATATGTAAAAACAACTTTGCCTGTAGCTCTTTCTTTGACCTTAGATTTAGTTGTTACCTTCACTGTATATGAAGAGCTGCAAAATTATGAAATCGGAAGTAATAAATTGAAATGCCTTTTCCACCCTTCCCTCCTGGGGTGGGGGGGATTGAACCCAGGGGTCCTCTACCACTGAGCTACACCCCCAGCCCTTTTTAGTTTATTTTGAAACAAGGTCTTGCTAAATTGCCATGACTGGACTTGAACTTAGAATCCTTCCTTAGCCTCCCAAGTTGCTGGGATTATAGGTATGTACTGATGTGCCTGGCTGGCTTTTAAAATGACTACAACAGCTGGGCAAGGTGACACATGCTTGTACTACCAATGACTCTGGGTGCTGAGGCAGGAGGATTGCAAGTTCAAGGCCAGCCTCAGCAACTTAGTGAGACCCAGATCCTAAGCAATTTAGGGAGACCCTGTCTTAGAATAAAAAGGGATAGGGATATGGCTCAGTGATTAAGTGCTCCTGGATTCAAACCCTACCACCAAAAAAAAACAAACAAAAAACTCACTAACCAAAACAAAACAAAATCCCCACAAAACCATAAAGTGTAGTGTGTGTATGTGATTTTCCTGTTTCTGTTGTTTATAGTTTATTTTGAAAAACCTTTTTAGTTCTCTTGGCAAATAGAATATCTAAGTGTTGAGTAAATTCTAGTTAGGACATGATTTTGACATTGTACAGAGTGGCAGGCGAGAGTTTGATTTTTTTTTTTCCCCCTACAAATGGAAAGTAAATCTAGGGGTGCTCTTCCATTAAGCCATATCCTTGGTCCTTTTTATTTGGTATTTTGAGACAGGGTCTTGCTAAATTGCTGACACTGACCTTGAACTTGCCATCCTCCTGTCATTGGGATTACAGATATGCAAACCACATATTTAGGTTCTTAGTCTCATTAACCAGGTCACTTTGGTAGTCTCTCAGGCTCCCTTAAATTCTTCATGATTTCAGTTCTCCATAAAATATTGGGTTTGGTTGAACAGATCTCTGCATCTTTGAAATTCTTACTGTGGTCAAGATTCTTAGTTTCTCCTAACTAAGTTCCCCATTTGAAAAGGGAGAATAACAATATGCTTAGGATTTTTGGAGTAAATGAAATAATAACTCCGAATCATTCAGCACAGTGCCATCTACTGAGTAAGTAACTAATGATTGTTATCTTGTTTTCTTTGCTTTTTTGTATCGTGCTGTTCTTCTGAAACAAAATTTGCAATTTCTCATTTTTTCTTAACACATTATCTCGTCAGTTAAGTCTTGACTACCCTTCCCACCCCAACCCCATATACCTCCTCCTCTTGGTTTCTGTCTTGTATTTAGGTGATTGTAACCTAAAGCTTGGTCCTTATTCCCAATGCCAGTCCAATAAGGAGGACACTGTTTTGAGAAAAAGGAAAAGGAAGGTTTATTGCTTTGCTAGCAAAGGAGAAACATAGGACTCCTGTCCCACCATGAGGAACAAGGGGGTTTTAAGAGGTGATTCAGAGAAAATGAGATTAGGGAGAAGAGATCAGGAAGGAGAAGATCAGGGAAGAGAAGGTTAGGGAAAAGAGATCAGGGAAAAGGTCAGGGAAAAGGTTGGGAAAAAGAAAAAACCATGTAAGTTTCAAAGTGACAGGGGATACAATCAAAGCATCAGGTGAACCCCTGTTACATTTCCCCACTTTCAATTTCTAGCTTCCATTTCTATGGAAGGTGGGTGAGGACATCTCCATCTACTTCCTGCTGAAAGGGGATGATGTTGGGGGAAATAACCCAAAGTCCTTGTTCTCTATCAGGTCGGGCTTAGACAGTTAAGGGCATTCAGCATCAGATCAGTCTAGAGGCCCACAGTGGCAGATGGCAGGTGACTGGACAAGCATACATAAGAAGGGATCATGCTAAGACAACAATAAAGACAGCAAAGCGTTACTTTGGTAAATAATCAACACAAAAACAATATTTCAGCCTGTGTCCAAAAACCATGAGGACAGTAACTTGTAATTTTATCAGTGAAAACCAGATCAAGTTCATTAATGTAGGAGATTAGGAAGATTTGTAGGTCTGTGAAAGCAGACTCAAATTACTTTAGGACAGGGATTGCGATTGTGACTCAGTGGTAGAGTGCTTGTCTAGCATGTGTGAGGCATTGGGTTCAATCCTCAGTACCACATAAATAAATAAAGGTGTTGTGCCCATCTACAAATAAAAAATTAAAAAAAATAAATTCAGGACAAATTTGCAACTCTTGTGATCATTTATTATTAGGCACTCTCACACAAGAACCCTTCCTTTATAGCCTCCAGCTTTACTTACTTTTTGTGAGGCTGACACAGGTGTACATCTTAAGTTACATTAAAAATCATTGTTTTTCCTTTTAAATGTTCATGGATTACTGTGCATTTAGGATATACTCTCCTGCCATTAAGTTTAAGACCAAATTGGTCAAAACTGACCTTGTTCCTATCTTAAGAGTCAGCTGAGATTTCTCAGAGACCACTCTTGGACATGTGTGAAGCCTCTTGACTCCTTTAACTTTCATCTACTAGTAGTGCCACTTGCCAGCATGGGTTGGGGATCTGGCTGACCATATGTGACTTCTCTTGGAAGCATCAGGGACATTTCTGTTTCCAGTGACCTTCTTTTGCAGAGTGTGCACTGATTGGCTTTCTGTTCTCTAGGGTCCTCTCAGTCTCCCTGATCAGCAGTTAGGGTGACTCACCAGAGTTGTAGAGTCCAGAGAGGGGTCCTGTCGGTTTCTGTGTCCTGACTGACCTTAGAGAGCAAAGGTCAAAATGTTTACTGGTTTTTCCTTGGTCTTTGTTCTTCCTTGACTTTGGTCTCCAAGTTTATGGTTTTAAATACCCAGAAAGCCAGTTTCACCAATCTTAAAAGAGGGAGTAACAGGTTATAACTTCAATAATTATAATTTTACAGATACCCCTGTCATTTAATTGGGGTTAGTATTAGTATTGGAAGTCATCATTATATACTATCTGTCCTATAGGTGATGGCTTATTCTTATTATCTCAAATTCATCCAGGTTGGTTTTTTTTGAAGCAGCATCTCTGCAAAACACAGGCAACAGTTATAAAGTTTACAAGGAAAATACAAAATGAAGTCAACAAAGCAAAAACATATTCAGTTTGTGTAATAACTGTGAACCAAGAAAATTGACTTTCATAATTTTGAACCTTATATATTACACTCCCTATTTGAGATCATAGTAATTTTTCCAACAAAAATCAATTTTTTGAACACAACTTTAAATGAGCTGAAGTCTAACCTGTTTTGGAGCCATTCTAACATGGAGGAAGGTGGGAAGCAGAGCCTTATCTCAGGTAAGGCAGGGCTCTTCACAAATAACACAATATAACATTACATCTGAAACATGAGTCAAAGGCTAAGAGAGCTTTTTCTTTTTGTGGAAAAAACAGTGTCACCTTTAAACAGATCAGACTCTCCTTAATACCATCCAAAAATACATTTAAATTCCAATTTCAGTGTGAAGAGTAACACAAAATTGTATATATAACCAGTTGACAACAGGTTATTTTATCCAGCTATAAAACATCAAATAACACGAATAAATACCAAATTTGTTATTTTCATACAAATCTGAGACTTTTGCCACACCTAATTTTAGTTTGAAGAACACCACCTTGGCAAAGTGCTCTCTGAAGCTTTACATTTAACTAAGTTTAACTTTTGAAGTATAATTTCAGAATCCAGAGTGTATGGTTAACAATATGGTCTGCATAGGTTAACAAAAACCAAAGGATAGCATCAAATCTCATACATTTTGGTTGTTTTTATTTGTTTGTTTTGCGGTGCTGGGGATTGAACCCAGGGCCTTGTGCTTGCGGGGCAAGCACTCTACCAACTGAGCTATATCCCCAGCCCTCTCATACATTTTGGAAACTGTTAGTATTCAGAAATCGACTTAGTCAAAGCAAACAGATACAAGACAGGTCTTTAAATGACAGTGTGGCCCTTCTATGTCAGATACAATGTATAAAAAAGAGCACTAATAAGATAACCAATAGGTTATCTTGCCCAAAAACTTACATAAGCTTTCATTTTATAAACTTTTTCATAACACTTAGACAAGGCTTAGACAGATATAGTTCTCAGATACATACATATACTTAGTGACATATTTTGGGTGTCAACAATGTTGTTATAACCTAAATAACAGTTTATTTTACCGGTTATAACCACTGAGCCACATCCCTAGCCCTGTTTTGTATTTTATTTAGAGATAGGGCCTCATTGAGTTGCTTAGTACCTCACCTTTGCTGAAGCTGGCTTAGTACCTCACCTTCAGCTGAAGCTGAAGCTTTAATCTCCGCAGTCCTCCTGCCTCAGCCTCCCGAGCTGCTGGGATTACAGATGTGCACCACTGGGCCCAGCCAAACCCTAATTCTTTTAAGACTTAGTTTCCCCGGTGGCAAAACCTAACAAATACAAGAAAATTATCTCAATAGGTAAGAGCAGATTAATGTTTCAAACTTCGCTTCATATCAGTACAAGTTCAAATAACTGTGTGCTAATTATAGCCAGTTTAATCACAAACTTTTTGAGATTTACCTTCTGCAATTTAATTAAACATTCACAACTTCACATCCTTAGTTTTGTCCTCTTTCATCTCGGACTTTAGCCCAAGAATATTAATTTATTAGACAAAATACTTCCTTATCCATAAACATTTCTTTTACCTTCCAAATTTCCACACTAAAATATATTTCCATACCTATAACTTTCTTTCATCTTCTCTAATTTTGGACCCTTTCTTAAATTCATATTCTGAAACAGTCCTTATGAATGTTATCTGTGCATTTAATTTATACAACAAATTTCATCCCAGGAGGGGTTGGACAATCCAGCATATACAAAAAAAAACATTGACTTAATTCCCCCCTCCCCCCAGGTTGCATTCAAGGGGTTGGATCACAGGATATTTTTGAGCCTGACCTGTCTCCATTATCATTATCACAATGCCATCAACTTGAAGTGAGTTCCCCAATGTCATTTGTACCCAGAGGCTCCTTTTGGGTCTTTTTCTTATACTAGGTATATTGATACGCAATGGAGGAGGCCCTTTCCATCCTATTCTTTAGGTTTCTTTGAAGATCCCTTTGCAGAGGCTGCCTGTAAAAAACAGGTTGACCTTAGTTTCTTTTTCTTTTCTGGGTACAGTTATTTATTCTGCCAGTCTTCCTAGGAGTTTAGTTTGATGGGATACTATTATAGCAAGAGGTGCTTTGCCCCAGTGATGAATATCCCTTGGCCAAATGGGGGTCTCCTGTCATATCTTAAAGGGTAGGCTACTCCTGTCCCTAGGACATTAACTGACAGTGCTGGAATCTACTACCATGTTCTTTGTGGCCATCAGCCTTCACCATCTATGGGCAAAAGGGGCTGGAAGGGGGAGGGCAGAGGCCAGGGGCCAGGTTCTCTTTGGCTGTTTTTCTATAGCTCAGGCGATATCCCCCCCCTTCCAGTTTAGAGCAGTTTCCTTGACCCACAGTGAGATGATCTGTTGCTGCCTGGGGCCAGGATGAGACACAGTGCTGGGAGTTCTAGCACTGGGTTTAAATGATTGCAAAAAATTTTTAACCCTTTCTTTTGGTGTCCTGCTGTCCTTGCACACCAGAGGCAGTGCCTTTTGGCACCTTCACCTTAGTTCCTGAAAATTCAGACCCCTTATCATGCAACTGCATAAATGCCTATACATACAGAATCTCTTTCATAAACTTACCCCTGACAGACCAACGTCAAGATTGTATAATAATCCAGAAAAACTATTCAAATGCCAGATTTTGTTACAGTAAACCCTCTTTCTCTTAGACAGGCTTATCCCTATAGGTGGTCCATGTAGCCAGTATCTCTCTGCTATGGAGACTACTGATAAGATCAATACAGAGTGGCCCATTTCTTAAAGGGCCAGTAACAGACAAGAAAGGATCACCAAACTCAGGGCTCACAGACCTGCTTGTACAAATTTCTTCCACTTACTCCACCTTTGACAGACCAATTCCGGCTACAAGATTGTATAATAATCTCGAAAGCTATTTAAAAGCCAGATCATTACAGTAAAAAACATTGTCTTAGACTTACAGGTGGCCCTTTCTTCAACTCACTTTACTTCTGATAGATCAACTCCAATTGCAAGACAGTACACAAAACAAACAAAACAAACACAGAGAGAGACAACCAGAGAGAAGCCCCCAAACCATGGCCAACAGATGGGAACCTTTAAATTGACCAGCCAAGATCTTTCCCAAGAGAGTACCTATAGAATCAATGCAGTACTGGCCGTGTCTTTAAAGGGGCAGGAGCAGATACAAACAAAACAGACAACCAGAGGGAATGCCCCAAGCCAATAAACAGTTGAGAACTTAGAACAGATCAGTGGGGAATACGTATCCCTAGGTCTGAGTCCCACTTAACTGTGATTCCTGCACTACTGGTGCCACAGATGTCCCCAGAAAGAGGGACCAGATGTTCCCACAAGAGGAACTAGGTGTAAGAAATCAAGGTCTCTGCAGGCACATTGGGGGACTTATCAAATGGCCAAGGGTGTCTCAACTTTCCTGAGTTCAGTTTACTTTTTCTCAAAGTAGAGGAACTAGAGCAACTGATGGAGCAACCTGTGCAGTTCAGGGAGAGAAGGCAGGAGTTCCCCAAAGCAAAAAGAGCTTTGGCAGCTGCTGGGAGGGTCCCTCAGTCCCTCCCTTTACTCATAGGAACAGCTCCTCTGGTTTGGTTGGAGGCAAACCCACACAATTTCTCTAGCCGTTGGCGCTCAACAAACTCCACCAGCCACCTTGAATCCTCAGCATGGAAGTGGGGGTCACTTGGAATGCCCAACCTGCCCCAAGAAAGCTGGAGCAGGGGCTACTCTCAGGTCCTGCTGCGGTTGCCAAATTTGTAACTGAAAGCTCGGTCCTTGTCCCCAATGCCAATCCCAAAAGGAGGAAGCCATTTTGAGAAAAAGGAAAAGGAAGGTTTATTGCTTTGCTAGCAATGGAGAAACACTGGGGATTCTTGTCCCAAAGACAGTGATTCTATTCTGCCCCTCATGGGGAACCAGGGTTTCTTTTTTTTTTTTTTTTTTGGAAACCGGGGTTGGACTCAGGGGCACTCGGCCACTGAACCACCATCCCCAGCCCTATTTTGTATTTTATTTAGAGACAGGGTCTCACTGAGTTGCTTAGGGCCTCGCTAAGTTGCTGAGGCTGGCTTTGAACTCGCGATCCTCCTGACTCAGCCTCCTGAGTCGCTTGGATTACAGGCATGCAACACCGCACCCAGCCCAGGGGGATTTTTAAGAGGTTATTCAGAGGTAATGAGATTAGGGAGGAGAGATCAGGAAGGAGATCAGAGAAAGATCAAGGAGAAAAGTTTAGGGAAGAGATCAGGGAGAAGGTCAGGAAAAAAGTTGGGAAAAAAAAATAATGTAAGTTTCAAAGCGACAAGGGATACATTAAGTGAACCCCTGTTACATGATGAATATTGATTTCATTTTGAGTCGGGAAAACTTTTTGCAGGGAGTTAATTGTAAGAAATAATGGGACTGGGGTGTAGCTTAGTGGTAGAGCATGTGCTTACTAGCCTGTGCCAGGTCCTGGGTTAAATCACAAGGATAAAAAAACAGAAGAAAAAAATGATGGACTAATTGTTGGATTTTGAATTAGTTCTTCATCTGAAAACTCTGAGAGAAGAATATACATGTTTTACAGATTTAAAGAGAGGTGTTTCTCAGTTTCTCTTTTTTTCTCCCCTGTGCTGGGGATTGAATTGGCTGTGCTCTACCACTGAGCTATCTCCCCAACTCTTTAAGTTTTATTTTGAGATAGGGTTTTTCTAGATTTCTCAGGTTGGGCTTGAATTTGGGCTCCTCCTGTCTCAGCCTCCTGAGGAGCTGGGATTACAATCATATGCCACCATGCCCAGCTTCAGTTTCTATTTTTTTTAGCATTGAAAGTTTTTATTGAGCAGTTTGTCAGAATTTGAGCTCTGTAGGGGTTTGCTGATTCTCACCTTTTGAGTTTTAGTCTTAAGTCTTGACCTGATTCAGACATTACTATTTACCTAGAGTTTATCTTTTGCTGAGTGTTTCTTTCATTGTTTTTTCCTGGGAGTTGAGATCCTGGAGAGATTTTAGGACTCCCTTATTTTTGTTAATTTTTTTACTTGATCCATGTGTCAAGGTTGTGAGTTTAAATTCCTGAATTGTTATTTCCCTTTCTTTATCTTTTTAAAAAATTTTATCTTTCTTTAAAAAAATTTCTTTTATTTATTCATTTTTACGCAGTGCTAAGATTGAACCCAGGGCCTCACACATCCTAGGCAAGCACTCTGCACACCTCCCCCTCATTTCTACATCTTGAAGACACTTCTTAAATTAGGAGATACTTACACTGTTACATTTATCTATGAATTTGAAACTCATGACTTTCTGCAAGTTTTTTGTTTTTTTTTTTACATTTTTTCAGAGTAATTTACAGATGAATTGTTAGCATTGAAAGGACACTTCTTCCAGTGGTGATAATACTAGAGATTTGCTTGTTCTGATAACAGTTAAAATAGTCCTGCAGACTATGCAGGGATATAAATTGTAGGCATTCAGGGAAGAATGTTTTCTTACAGAGATTGACTGCTTTTGTTAATTTTTTTGAAATTTTAAGTTGAGTGTCTTGATTTTAAACTTTGTGTGTGTGCATGTGTGCAATCCCAGCGATTTGGGAGGCAGAGGCAGGAGGATCACAAGTTCTGTGCCAGCCTTCTACAATTTAGTGAGACCCTGTCTCAAAATACAAAATAGAAAGATCTGGGAATGTAGCTTGTGGTAGTGCATCCCTGGGTTCAATCCCCAGTAAGTGTCAGGGGAGTACTAGAATTATGAATACAAGTGTTAAAATGATATCTGATAATGCTTTGAAAAAAGTTACCTATATTTCTCAAATGCCAACATTTTACTGTATTTGCTTTCTAGTAAAAATTAATAACATTAAAAAAAAAATTGGCATGTAAGTTGACATGTTCCCCCTCCCCATCCTTAAAGACCTTTGTTGTTATTTTCTGAGGACAAGGGCATTTGCTTACATAAACACCATATAATAACCCAAACCAGAAATTAGCATTTATGTATTATTATTACTTAATCTGTGGATTTTATTTTTTGGATTTTGCCAGTTGTCCCAATAATGCCCTTTATAACAAAAAGATTATATGATGCATTCTATATCCATGTCTTCTTTAATTTGGGACAGTTTTTTGTTTCTTAAAGAGCACAAATTAGTTATTTGTGGAGTCTCCTCAATTTGGATTTGACTAATGTTTTTTCATGATTAAGTTCAGGTTATGCGTTTTGGGGGGCAAGAATAACAAATGATGTGTTCTTCTCAGAGCGTTACATTAGGAGACATGAGATGTTAATCTTTTGGCTCAACAATCCCAAATCTAGTATTTTACCCTGAAGATATATTTCCAGCAGTGTGAAAATAAGGTGCACAAGGTTGTGACATTGTTTATAACTGTAAAAATTAGAAGCATCCTACTGTGTAGGAGAAATTGAGGAACATGATATATTCACCCACTGGAGCATTATTCAGCTGTAATAAAGAATGAGAAAGACCTTGAAAATGGGGTACTTTCTGAGATACATGGTTCAGGGAAAAAAGTAAAGTGGGAAAGTATAAACAGGAGACTTTAATATATACTGTAGAAAAGAAGGGGAAATAAGAAAATACACATGCGTGGTGGCGCACGCCTGTAATCCAAGCAACTTGGGAGGCTGAGTCAGGAGGATCGCAAGTTCAAAGCCAGCCTCAGCAACTTAGCGAGGCCCTAAGCAACTCAGTGAGACCCTGTCTCTAAATAAAATACAAAATAGGGCTGGGGATGTGGCTCAGTGGCCAAGTGTCCCTGAGTTCAATCCCTGGTTTAAAAAAAAAAAAAAAAGAAAATACACATGTATTTTGCTTATGGAGGCAAAACCAAAACAAGAAAAATATGTGAGAGATTGATGTTGATAAGTGAGAATATGTGAGAGATCGTTACCTGGAGAGGGTGAGTAGAAATGAGGTGGAAAAGAGAATGGGGACAGTTATCCTTCTGACTTTCGGAATCCTGTTAATGTTTCACATACTGCATATAAATACATAGCAATAGAATCAAGTGATGAAGATAATAAATGTTATGTCAAATACAAACAAGTGATCTGAACCTTATTTAGGGAACTTTTGAACGTGGTATTTGTACTATGTTCTCAGGATAAAGACGAAAAGAACTTGAAGCAAAGGTTGAACTCTAGTTGACTGTTTTTTTCTCTTTTTTTGTTTTTGATTATAGAGGCATGGGTTTGCAATTGGTATTTTTCTTTGAGATTAACAAATAAGTAAATATATTTTGGAAAATGGGAGCAGCTTCCCACTGTTGGAGGAAAGGACCTATAAATGTGGAAAGGGTGAAGGTGAGAATGAACTCTGATGTTTGACTGAAGTTGAAATATTAGTTTAAACTTTTAAGTACGGAGATATAGAAATACAGTATATGTATGTGGATGGAGATACAGAAATACAGTATATGTATGTGGATACACATGCACACATCTATACATTTTTTTTTTCAGTTCCATTCACAGAGCCCAGAAACAGTGACACCTTGTTAGCATGTAGACCACCTAGCACCAGATCTTGATTTCTGAGAACCACTCTCTACTAGAAGGAAACTTAGAGAAATGTCTGATTCCAGGGCTGTGGTAGGAAGAAATACAAGATGGAACTGTAGTGTCTTGTATTTTCTGAAAGTAAGGAATTAACATAAAAAAATAAAAAAATGGAGATGATGGGGACTCCCATTGGCTTACTAGGGGATCTTTCAATAATTTAAATAATTGATAATTGACTCCATGATGATAAGTGATTCAGAAGTTCTTGATTTAGAATTCAGACTAATGAATAAACACTCAGAAGACAGTAGAACCTTCTGATAATCTTTTTTTTTTTTTTTTTCTTTTGGTACTGGAGGTTGAACCAGGGGTGCTTAATCACTGAGCCATATTCCCAGCCACAGTAGGCATGCTAATCTTATGGGATCACAGTTGTATATACAATCTTTTGTTGACAGAACTTAACTACTTGGTTATGCTAATGAGATATAGTCTTTTAAATCACCTTAGCTGTGTTTTGAATGAATTTATGCTTTAAGAAATCAAGTTGAGGCATCAAGAGGGCTTACTTCCTCTCTGTTTAAAGAGAAAACCTTCTAATTTCGTAGCTAAATATCTTGGCGGGGAACTATTGATAAATTTAGTTTAGGCCAGTACACATTTTGGCCACGAACTCTTAATGTTAGCATACGTAACAGCTCTAACCTTTTGTACCCAGTGTCTTTTGCTATGTAGATATATTTTATTTTTTCAGGGTTCCTTTTTTCTACTGGAATTTAATCTTAAAAGTATTCATTTTCTCCTCTTCTTCCTTTCTTTTTCTTTTTTTTTTTTGGTATGGGGGTTGAACCCAGGGCACTTTACCACTGAGTCACATCTCCAACACTTTTTTATATTTGATTTAGAGTCAGGGTCTCACTGAGTTACTTAGGGCTTCCCTAAGTTGCTGAGGCTGTCTTTGAACTTGAGATCCTCCTTCCTGAGCCTCCCTCAGTTGCTGAGATTATAGGCATGTGCCACTGCACCTGGCTAGTGTCCTTATTTAAAGCAACCAAATGTGAACTGGGTGTGGTGGAACACAAAGCTCTGGAAGCTGAGGCAGGAGGATCACAAGTTCTGGGCCAGCCTCTGCAATTTGATGATACCCTGTCTTAAAATAAAAGAAAATAAAATAATCAAGGATGTAACTGAGTGTGGGAGTGTTTGCTTGCATGTTTCAGGCCCAGAGTTCCTCAAGTTTCTGTTCTGCAGAAATAACTTTTCTATTTGTATGCTTGCAAGCATTCACTTATCATTGGAAATGGTAACATTTATCAGGATAAGGCTAGATATTTTTCTCTGTTCACTTGTTTCCCCAGGGAAAGGATGAAACACTTAAGGTCTGAGAAAATTTTCATTTTTTACATCATTTTCTCAATTATCTTCTGAAATACCTAGTATTTGTGCATTGTTTCTCTGTAATTTTTTTTTCTGTGTTGAGGTATATCCTTAGTTCTCTGTAATATTTATATCATGTTGTTCTAAGTTAGTCAATAAAAAGATTAAGCCACTCGTCATTCTGGGGAAATCTGTAAAATTTAAATGTTTAAATCTCAGATTTAATGCCTTTGAAAAGTCAGGCTATTAAGTCGTATTAAATAGTGCTAATAGCCGGGTGTGGTGGCGCACGCCTGTAATCCAGGCGACTTGGGAGGCTGAGTCAGGAGGATTGCGAGTTCAAAGCCAGCCTCAGCAACTTAGCAAGGCCCTAAGCAACTCAGTGAGACCCTGTCTCTAAATAAAATACAAAACAGGGCTGGGGATGTGACTCAGTGGCCAAGTGTCCCTGAGTTCAATCCTGGTTCAAAAAAAAAAACCAAACAAATAAATAGTGCTAATGTTTTCTTATCTTAAGGCCACAAAACTTGTCTTTTTCTGAATCTTGATACTGTTAAATAAAGGGTAGGGTGTTTTTCTTTGTGCAGAAGAATATGTATATATTTCTTTTTGTTCATGAAGTTGATTTTGGTATTGGAAGTGAAGAACCCTCAGAATTGCTTTAGGCTACTGAGATTTCCATTTTTTCTCTTGCAGAAGGGCAAGTTGATACTGGGAAGTTTCAGATTTTTGAATAGTATCAGTAAGTTAACAAGTGAGAAATTCTTTTAAATCCTCTAAAACATTCAGCCTATTCTGAGCTATTGTCTGAGAGGTATTATTTTAGAGAATGGTTGAAAGGGATAGTGTCTTTTTTTTTTTTTTTTTTGTAACTGTTGGAGAGCAAACTCAGGGCCTGGCACATGCTAGTCTAGTACTAGTGAGGTACATTTTCAACCCAGTTTTTTAAATCCTTTATATCTGAGGCAAGTGGTAGAGACTGGGGAGACAGGTTTGTGTGTATGCATGTGCACACATCTATAAACTTTGAATCAGAGCACAGGTTTTCTTGCTGTAGGTATAAAAAATGGAATATCTTAGAAACAAAAGAAAGTTTGTGTATGTCTATTTGCATATGTAACCTTAAGTTTGCTTATATTGTATTGAATATTATAATTGTTACCTTCTTCATGATTTTATATGTAAACTTTGCTGTTGCTTTCCTCTTTTTTTCCCTAAAATGGAATTAATTGCCATATGTTTCTCACTGTAGTTCTTCTGTGGAACTATATGCTATAATTTATAACTTTAAAGATATTTTAAAGGAATTCTAGTGGGAGTGTTTTCCAAATGTGTTACTATCATCCTGTAATCAGTGACATACTATTTTTTTTTTTTTTGAGTGCTAAGTACTGAATCCAGGAACAATTTACCGTTGAGGTACATCCCTAGCCCTTTTTTATTTTTTATTTTTGAGACAGGCCCTTACTAAGTTGCTTACGGCCTAAGTTGCTGAATCTGACCTTGAACTTGGGATCCTCCTGCCTCAGTTTCCTGAGTCACTGGGATTATAGGCATGTGCCACTATTCTTGAGTCGAAAACTGTGGTGTGATTAATGACCTTTGGAAAAGTATCACAAGGCTGATTTTGTATTGTTTACTTTGAAATGAAATCTTGCACTTTTTGCTTATTCCTAGAATAATTGGTAATTTCAGTTTGGATATCACCTTAGTTTTTAAGTAATTAAAATTTTTATTGGTGTATTATAATTATACATAGTAGTTGGATTCAGTGTGCTATATTGAGTAATTTAAATCTGGAAAAAGGTTGTGTGAGTCCTTCTCAAGGTCTCCTTGGGAATGCTAGATAAGTTTTCTACCACTGAGCTGTGGCCTCAGCTTATTCAGAGAGAGTCTCCCAAATTGTGGAGGCTGGCCTGGAATTTGTGATCCTTCTGCTTTCAGTCTCAAGTAGCTGGAATTGTAGGTGCCTGTGCCACTTCACCGGTTTGACTGTGTCTTTTTGATTATAGATTTCTTGCTTTGCTGGGTTAAAGTAAAAGAAAATGTAAAATCTCTGTTTTAGAACATTAAGAATTTTTTTCAGCCAGAGGTGGTCTACTTGTTCTGGGTTCAGTTATTAGTATTGCTGGGAGGAGGATGGAGGGTAAGGGTGGAGGGATGGTGGACCAAAAAAAAAAAAAAAAAATGATGATGCAGTGGTGCTTGCCTGTAATCCCAGCAGCTTGGGAGACTGAGGCAGGAGGATCACAAGTTCAAAGCCAGCCTCAGCAATTTAGTAAGATCCTAAGCAATTTAGTGAGACCCTGTCTCAAAAAAAAAAAAAAAAAAAAAAAAAGGGCAGGGCTGGGGATGTGACTTAGTGGTTAAACGCCTCGGTGTTCAATCCTTGATACTCTCCCCCATCACCACCAAAAGAAAAAAAGGAAAAAAAAAATTAATGACCAAATTTACCATTGTTTTTTGTAGTCATTCCAAGAACATGAGTGGAGAATATTTGTAGCATATAAGGTATAAAGTTTTACACACATAAGTTAAAATGGAACTTGTTGATAGTATTATTAAAATTTTTTATATCCTTTTTTCATGACTATTTAGTCTATAAGGCTCTGACATACTTTTATTAAATCTTTTGTAAATTTTTTTTTTTCTGTGCACTTCTGATTTTTTGCTTTTCTTTGATGGTAAATTACTTATTATAAAATTTAGAATGATTAAATTTTTGTAGTTTTTAATCATTAAATCATATCATTCTTGTGTATTTTACCCTGGATTTCATCCTTTAGTATTTATATTGTCATTCCTGCTTTTTGTGTTTGTATGTATTTGCTTAACTTCACTTGTATTTAACATTTTTTTTTTTTTTGTACTGGGGGATTGAACCTGAGGGGCTTAACCACTGAGCCACATCCCCAGCCCTTTTTTATATTTTATTTAGAGACAGGGTTTCGCTAAGTTGCTTTTTCAGCTTTTGTGAATAGTATGTAATGTTTAAAAATCAAACCTGAGATTCTCTCTTAGTAGAGGAATCCAGTAATTTGTGAAATCTGGGCAAATTTGTTTTTATTCTTTTTTTATACTTTATGTTTTTTGTTTTTAACCTTTCACCTTTATTTATACAGACTTGAGCAAGTTCATTTATATCATTTATTTCCCTTGTATTGAGAATGTAAAAGTGGAGGTTATTTCAAAAGTAGAGGTTACTTCTGAGGAACTTATTTCTTGTGATTGGTTTTGTTATAGTCATAAGTAGCATAATGAAATTAAACAGTACAGCTTCTGTGTTTTTGTTTTTAAAGAATACTAGACATGGACAAATTTATATTGTTTGTCTAAGAAGCAGCAGCTTGTAAGTTAAATTTTGGTCTTGATTCAAGTGCTGTATGACTGTGTGGCCATGGATAAGTCAATTCACTTTTCTGGATTCAGTTTCTTCACTTTTCAAATGGAAGGTTTGAAGTAGGAAAAGATTCTGTTTCTGACCTTGATAGTATTTAAAACCCTGTAAAACACTAGGATCTAAACAAGTAGAGGACTTTATACCTTGTGTGTGTGTGGGTGTGTGTGTGTGTGTGTGTGTATGTTGCTGGGGATTGAATCCAGGGGCTCACAAATGTTAGGCAAGTGCTCTGCCATTGAAGTTCATGCCCAATCCTTTTTCATTTTATTTTGTGACAGGATCTCAATAAATTACCCAGGCTGGCCTGGAACTTCAGTCTGTCTCAGCCTATTGAGTAGCTGGGCTTATAGATGTGTGAGCCTCTGTACCCAGCCTGAGACTTTGTGTCTTTAGATTGCTTGGCCTGAATGTATGCTCTTAGTTGCATTTGTACACTTCATTCTTCATATTTAGATATTGGGAATCATAGACCAGGAATGCATTTGTTATATAGAATTAAGTGCATTGTAAAATATTTGTTGCTATCTATTAATTGCTAATATTAGGTCTTAAACAGGAAATAGGAAATATTTGGGGAAAAGATATTAGGAAAGATGAGTAATATCTATGATAGGATAGCTTCAGAGTAGCCTGTTAATGAAGAGAGCAAAGAACTGGCTTTCATTTTAAATTTCAGAGCATCTCTGAAATGAGAAGATCACACATGGCAGATGCACATTTGAATCTTGAATTTTAGAAGTTTTAGCAATTGATCCATAAGCATTCAATTTTATCCAAAAGTCTTTGGACTTGGTAGTCTTTAATTTTAATTTTTCTCTGGAAATTCAGAATCAGGAAATGTGAAACAGACTTGAGGGTAATGTCTTAAGGACTTTTGTCTTATTTCCTGGTGGGTTTTCTTCTAATGCCTTGGTTTTTTTTAAATAATGACATGTGGTTGAGATTATGACAGTCAGCAATTTGTTAGCTGAAAGAGAAAGAATGCTAAGCAAGTAGTCAAGTCAAACTGTAAAGGAAGATTTGTGATAATAATATTTAAGTTTTGGAAATAATGTGGAAAAGACATATGGCTATTAAATTTATAATTTTGCCCTTCTTGTCTCTGAATTTAAGATGCATCTACTAAGTAAGGGAGGGAATTTGCTTTGGTGTGTATGTGTATGTAAATGCACAAGCCCACATAGGCTTATACCCTCCTTCTTATTGGTGATTGAATATAGGGGTTATAGGCATGTATTTCAAACCAAGAAAAAAATGCATTTAAAGTTAGAGTGTGGTTTGTGTTTTGAAATAAAAACATGGGGATAAAAATGTAAAACAAACGTTTGTGATAATTTAATAACAAGTTGTAGATGTTTAAATAGATATAATGGTAATAGCTTACTCAAGCACTACATTAGTTCTAATTTTCAGATACTGGCATGGAATTTCCAATCCAGGGAGCTCTACCACTGAGCTACATCCACGGCCCTTTTTGTTTCTTATTTTGGGACAGGGTCTCACCAAATTGTCTACGCTGACTTGAACGTTTGATCCTCTTGCCTCAGCCTCCCAAATAGCTGGCATTACAAGTGTGTACCACCATGCCTGACTAATGTTAAAAAATTTCTTATAACCACTGCACTGTTTTATGGTAAAGCTCTTTTCATTTAGTTTAATGTTAAGAATGCCATTTGGAATGGTGATGTTTTGTGTAATTTAAACTTCATTAAATTTTGTGTTTTTGTAAATTCCTTACCATTATGAAATCTTACTTATTTTATTTACAGTCTTTTTTTGTGAGACAGAGTCTAACTGTGTTGACCAGGCTAGTCTCAAACACCCGGACATGGTGTTGAGGATGTAGCTCAGTGATAGAGTGCTTGCCTAGCGTGCACATGGCCCTGGGTTTGATTCCCAGCAAAACAAAATAAAACAACATCAATCACCCAGGCTAAAGTGATCCTTCTGTCTCAGCCTCCCCAGTAGCTGGGACTATAGGTGTGTGCACAGTTTATGATTATTATTTAGTAGGTCTGAAAATATTATGGAAATCTTTTTCTTCTGTTAAAATGTTAGATTGTTATTCTCCGTTTTTAATTTTACATTTAGAGGTACAGACTTTTTTTTCCTCACTTTCCTGTAATCATTGCAGATTAACTGAGTGTGGTGCAAATCTGTAATCCCCGTGATTTGGGAGGCTGAGGCAGGAGGATTAAGTCAGCCTCAGTCATATAGCAGCACCCTCAACAACTTTGCAAGACCCTGTCTTAAAATAAAAAAGAAAAGGACTGGGGATGTAGCTCAGTGGGAAAGCACCTAATAGGATCAATCCCCAGTACTAAATAAATAAAGAAAATCATTGCAAATTGCACATTTAATTTAGATTTCTTTGTAGTAGTTTCAGGAAGAAACCATTGGCTGAGCTGATTAATCAAATGAAGTTGTCTGACATGGGTTACTTTAGTTTGTGGTTTTAGCTGAACAGTACATGGTGAACAGCTGTTGCTCCAACAGCTTTATTCCAGCTGTCCTGCTTGCCTGTCAGAAAATACCCTGCATTCCTTTTTTTTTTTTAAAAGAACTTGTAATATTCTATACTTATTTCTTAAACAAATCTTAGTAATTAATAACTTTTCTTCACTTTTCAGCCTATCAGTAGTTACTTAGAATGATGCCAAAATGGATTACATATAATAGATTTAATAAGGCTAGTCACTCATGAATATATCTATATCTATCTATATCTACGTATAGATATAGATATACATATTTTAATTATGCGTTAATGTGGTTGTGAAAATTGACATAAGATAAGTGATTGATATTTAAAAAGGTACCAGACTTGAGAGATAACTCCAAAACAAGTAGCTGCTGTCTGGAAAATGAAACTGGCGTATCTCCCCACATTCTGTAGTGGGGATTGAACCAAGGGGTGCTTTACCACTGAGCTACATTCCCAGCCCTTTTTATTTTTTAAATTTCAAGGCAGTGTCTAAGTTACCTAGGTCCTTGCTATGATATTGAAGTTGGCTTTGAATTTGGGATTCTCATGCCTCAGCCTCCTGAGTAGTTTTTATTTTTAGACAAGGACTCACTAAGTTGCCCATGCTGCTCTTGAACTTATTATCTTCTGCCTCAGCCTCCAGAGTAGTTGGGATTACAGGTGTGCACCACTGCACTAAATTTACTATTATTATTTTTTTTGTTACTGGGGATCAAACCCAGGGTACTTAATACTCAGCTATATCCCCAGTCCTTTTTGTTTTTTTTATTTTGACAGGTTCTTGCTAAGTTGTTGAGGGTCTTGCTAAATTGCTGAGGCTGGCCTTAAATTTGAATTATCCTGCCTCAGCCTCCTGAGTTGCTGGGGTTACCTTGCTGGGGTTAATGCACCCGACTCCTGTTTAATTATCTTTTATTTTTCCAATTCAGTTTTATTTTTTTGAAACCAGGGACTGAACCCAGGGTTGCTTAACTACTGAGCCACATCCCCAGCCCTTTTTATATATATTTTTTGAGACAGGGTCTTGCTAAGTAGTTTAGGCCCTTGGTAAGTTGCTTAGGCTGACTTTGTACTTTTGATCTCCGGTCTCAGCCTCCTGAGCTGCTGGGATTACAGGGGTATGCCACTGTGCCCGACTATTTATTGTTTTTTTAAAACATGATTTATGTATAATTTTTTTGTGAGCTTTATGGAATTTCTGTCATATCATACTTTTTTTTTTTTTTTTTTTTTTGTAGTACTAGGGATTGAACTCTGGGGCACATAAACCACTGAGCTATATCCCCAGCCCTTTTTCAAATTTTATTTAGAGATGGTCCCCACTAAATTGCTAAGGTTGACTTTGAACTTGCAATCCTGCCTCAGCCTTCTGAGTCACTGGGATTACAGGCATGTGCCATTGCACCTGGCTCTGTCACATCATAATTTTCTTAAGTAATGAGAATCTGGGCCTGGGGATATAGCTCAGTGGTAGAGTGCTTTCCTAGCATGTACAAGATCTTCAGCACTGAAAAAAAAAAAAATTCTGTGAGAATCCTGATTCATTGTTTAATTTAGAATCATTTATTTAGTTGAAATTACTTATAAAAGTAGACTGTTATCAAGCACTGTTTTTTTATTTAAGAAAATTTTTTTTTAGTTGTTGGATACAATACCTTTAATTTCTTTGTGTGTGGTTGAGCTGAGACCAAGCACTCTACCACTGCGCTATAACCCCAGCCTTCAAGCGCTGTTTTAAGATTATTAATAAAGGTTGAGCATCCCTAGTATAAAAATCCAAAATCTGAAATGCTCTGAAATTGTAAGATTGAGTGTTAATGTTAGTGCTGAAAAAGTTTTGGATTGTGTTTTATATTTTGTATTTTCAGATTAGGGTTATTTAGCCAGTAAAGTCTATGCAAATAATTCCAGAATCTAGAAAACTTTGAAATCCATGCTCTGGTTCCAAGTGTTTTAGGTAAGAGATACTCAACCTGTACTTTAAAGTTTTGTAACAACATTGAGGCCAAGAGTGGTGATGTATGTCTGTAATCCAGCTATTTGGGAGGCTGAGGCAGGAGAATCTCAACTTTGATTCCAGCCTGTGAAATTCAGGGAGACCCTTTCTCAAACTAAAAAAAGGGCCAGGGCTATAATTCAGTAATAAAACACTCACCTAGCATGCTGGACGAATCTGAGTTTAATCCCTAGCTCCTCCCCTATCAAAACAAAACAAAACACCAAAAAAAAAAAAAAAACCTCATTGGTTTATGTGATTATTTAATGAGTTATAAAAAATTATTTAGGGCACATTTTAACTTTTTGAAGTAATTTTTCCTCAAGAATTTTTATAATAATTGACATTTAATTCTTATTAAAGGTTTTTACATTTATGCATAATCTGCCCCCCCCCCCCATTGAACCCATGGATGGCCTACCATTGAGCTATATCCTTGGCCCCTGCCACACACCCCCTTTTTGAGATAGGATCTTGTTAGATTGCTGAGGCTGGCCTCAAACTTGTAAATCTTCCTTCTTCCATCCCCTGAGTAACTGGATTACAAGTGTGTGCCCAATAATTCTTGCTTTTCAAAGAACTTTTGCCCAAATTATTTCATTTTATACCAGTTGTTACTGGTTTCATTTTATACCAATTGTTTATGATTGGAAGGCAGCAGCGACATTGGACATTGTCACGGTCATTGTTATGTCCCTTCTGTAGATGAGGAAATGAGGGTTGGGAAGAGTGAATCTGTCCTAAGACAGATAAGCAAATAAACAGTGAAGTTGGGATTTAAGCTGGTTTTCTTAACTTTCGAATATAGTGCCTGCCTGTCTGCCTTTCCTCCTTCCTCCTATCCTTACTTCCTCCCCTTGGAGGGAAAAATGATTGTAGAGGGGTATACAAGAATCTTTCATCCTTAATAGGGAGGTGGGTATGCATATTCTTCATATTTCATCTTGATAACATCTTCTGAGGTCTTGGATAGTTACTCTTTATTCTTTTTATTTATTTTTTGGTACTGGGAATTGAACCTAAGGATGCTTCAATACTGAGTAGTACCCCTAGTCCTTTTTGTTTTTTATTTTGAGACAGGGACTCACCAAATTGCTGAGGGTCTAAGTCATTGAGGTTGTTCTTGAATTTGAGATCCTCCTCCTTTGCTTTGTGAGTGGCCGGTATTTCAGACATGCTCTATTGTGTCCGGCTAGAGAACGGATCCTGAATTGATTTAACTGTGTAGTCAGATGGAAACTTAGCTGTTCATTTGGTGTTAAAGGTATAGTGACTTGATTGACAAGTGTCTTTTGGGGGTTTCCTTCAGTGTGGGAAAGTTTGTTTCTTCTTGTCTACTCAAGCAACAAATAAAACTTGGGTATAAGTCTTATTATAGTAAAAAGTTCATGTTTGAGTTTGTGGTGTGTGTGTGTGTGTGTGTGTGTTGTTGTTGTTGTTGTTGTTGCTGCTGCTGCTGCTGCTGCTGCTTGGGATTAAACCCAGGGCCTTGCACATGCTGTGCCACTAAACTGTGTCCTCAGTCCCTGTGGGTAAAACAGTTTTATGTGTATGTGTATATAAGGGTGTGTGCTGTGATTTGCTTTTAAAATTACTATACGTGGTTTCTGAAGATTTCTACAAAGCACTGTATCTGATTTCATCTTGATAGGTATAGCAACTGGTAGTTAATTTTGCCCTAAGTGTCCTGTTTGAAGAAATGATGCCTTTGATTTTTCCCAGAACAAAATTGTTAACACTGTTGGTGTACAAAATGAATAATCACATAGTGTGGTTTTCAGTAGGTGTGAATAAAGATGTAAAGAAAATCTTAAGTATTATATACTAACTCTGCTCTGTGCTATGGTGTTGACTTTTTGACTCATGAAATTGACTCATTTATAAAACAGATAACTTGGATGGAAAAGATTGTCATTAAGAATTGAAATTTGTTTTGGAGGGGAATAGGATTATTTATATACTACTCCCCTTTTGGTGGCCTTGTGAATGAAAGGAGTCTTTTTTTTTTTTTTCTTCCAGGTTTGGGTATCATGATAATAGGAAAAATACAGTTCATGGTTGTTTATTTAAAGACTTTGCTTTTATAATAAACATAATAAAAAAGAAAACAAAACAAAAAAATTAAAAAATAAAGCCTTCATAATAAAATATTTATTTGGGAACTTCTGTCTTTTGGAAAGATGGGATGAGAGGGAGAAAGGAATTCTGTGTTTTTCCAAAAAGGGTGTGAAAGTATGTGTAGATTTAATACATCTTATCCAAAATGCTTGTGACCAGAAGTGTTTGAGATTTCAGTTTTCCAGATTTTGGAACATTTGCATAAGACTTTTCTGGGTGAGTATCTTTAATCTGAATATCTGAAATCTGAAATGCTTCAAAATCCATAACTTTTTGAGTGTTTGGATTTGAGAACATTTTGGATTTTCATATTAGGAATGGTTGGCTTGTACATTTCTAACTATTTGTGCATGTGGTGCTGAGGATTGAATCCAGGGCTACACATTTTAGGCAAGTGCTCTACCTCTGGGGCTAAGTTCCTCATTAAAGAAGCTGGTGAGGGCTGAGGTTGTAGCTCAGTGGTAGATTGCATGCTTATTGCCTGGCACCAAAAAACAAAACAAAAACCAAAAGCAACAGCAAAAACTGACAAAAACATGTATTTAAGGGCATCATTTTTTTTTTCTTCCAGTGCTGGGAATCAAACCCCCCACCCTTGTGCATGCTAGACAAGTGCTCTAAGCTACATCCCTGTCCCAAGTTTATATTTTGGTTTATGTATTATGATGTTTGCTTACGAGGAAGTGGTTGGGGTAGGTAAAAGGTGAAAGATTAGGGAAGCTAGAATAAATGCTGTTGGTTTTACATTTAGAGATTTAAATTATTTCCTTTTTTGGAGTTACCTAGGAAATTAGGCTTTGGTATAAATTGGGGCGGGCCTTTGATTTTGGATAGATCCTATTGTAATCTAAGGTCTGGGCTCTTGTATTGATTTTTTTTAAA
Organism: Glaucomys volans; assembly: GCA_020662805.1. Classification (NCBI taxonomy): domain Eukaryota; kingdom Metazoa; phylum Chordata; class Mammalia; order Rodentia; family Sciuridae; genus Glaucomys; species Glaucomys volans. The sequence goes on from JAJEJO010005807.1 coordinate 855,951, forward strand.
AATATTTTTAAAATGTTGATAGACCTTTATTTTATTCTTTTATTTATATGTGGTGCTGAGAGTTGAACCTGGTACCTTACGCGTGCTAGGCAAGTGCTTTACCACTGAACTACAATCCTAACCCCTTGTATTGATTTTTGAGAACTTGAAAAAAACTTTGCTTTTGGTATAGTTTAATTTTTTTAGGTCTTCTTTCAGCAGTATTCTCTCAAAAGCAGAGCCATTCATCTCGTTCCATTGGCAAGTAGAGTTGTGGTCCATTAAAATCTGAAACCAACAGAATTTGGAAAATGTTCTGTATGGTGGTTATTTCCCCCTTCTTTTTAGGTGCTCTGAATTGAACCCAGTTCCTTCTGTATGCTAGACTCACCCATTTTGTGCAAAGGATTCTTTTGGCAATCTGGTAAACCTGTGGACTCCTCAGAATACCCTTTTTGTGTGTGTGTGTTTAGCTTTGGGGATCAAAACCAGTGTTCTGCCACTGATCTATGTCCCTAGCTCAGAATACTGTTTTTATTTTTTTTTATTCAGAATACTGTTTTTAATTCGATAATATAAAGTATATATGATTTTAAAGGAAACCAATTACATTTAAGTACAGGTTTCAAAATATTAAAAAATAGCTGGGTGTTAAGTGGTACATACCTATAATCCCAGCAACTCAGGAGCCTGAGGCAGGAGAATTCCAGATTCAAGGCCAACCTCAGCAATATAGCAAGGGCCTAAGCAACTTGGTGAGACCTAGTTTCAGAAATTAAAAAGGACTGGGATTGTAGGTTAGTGGTAGAGTGTCTCTGGTTTCAATCCCCATTATGGAGGTGGAGACCAAAGAAACAAACTAAAAAAATTCTTCTAGCATAGTTGCTATTCTGGTCTGTCTACAACAACTATTATATAAAAATATCTGATACCTTTTGTTGACATTCACAGTAAGTACTTTGTTAGAGGAAGTGCTAAATTTCTGTTAAATGTGTCAAAGGTTAAAATCACAACAAATTTAAAGATTTAATTAATTGCTTTTTATTCTTGAATCAAGAAATACCTCATGCTGGACTGGGGTTGTAGCTCAGTGGTAGAGTGCTTGCCTAGCATGTGTGAGGCACTGGGTTTGATCCTCAGCACTGCATAAAAATAAGTAAATAAAATAAAGGTATTGTGTCCATCCACAACTAAAAAAGAAAAAAAAATAAAGAAGCACCTCATTCTATAAAATAGAGCTGATATTTCATTCCCTTACTGGCTTCTTCTAGGAGTACTTCCTTAATAAGTCACTTGCATACAAATCTTTATCTTAAGATCTGCTTCTGGGAAAGACTGACCTAAGGTAGCTGACTGGTTCCATGTTATTGCTGTTGGAGGCAGAGAGAGAATCTTTGAAAAGTTTTACTTAAAAGATGGACACTGATTGAGAGGAATATTCTGATTACTGTTAAGACCTACATTAAATGAATTTTAGAGTTCTGTGTATTGGGGATTATAGACTGTAAAGTAAAAGAAAATGATTGTAATCCTTAATGGTTCTCCGATCGAATCCTGCTTTTACAAAATTTATTTTTTTCAACTTTATTGAGATACAATTAAAAAATTATACATATTTAAGGTAAAAAAAAATAGAGCTGAGCAGCGGAGGTTGGCTTTATAGGTACAAATGGCTGAAGAAAGCAGATACAGAACAAAAAGGAGAGTGGTCATTTCCAAGTTACTTTCTTTGTAAAGGTTGAACTAGAGAGGACTTCTCATCATGTAGGTAAAAACTGGCTGTTTGAATATTTGACTTAAATACCACCCCCGCCTTGCCCCTGCGTGCTTCATTTTTTAGAAGGTCAGATAAACAACTTAGTTTCTGCTTGGTGGTGTGAAATTACAGTGATAACAACATTTTGGCTTTGTTGGGCCTCATGCAAAAGCTTGATCCAAATCAGTGGCTTCAAGAATTTTATTTAATAGAGATTAAATAAATTTAAATGAATTTCCTGTTATTTAATAGAAAACTTTTTTTGCCTACTCATTTTTAAAAAGTTTTCTATCCCAAGGACTCCTTAAATCTCAAAACCCCTTTTTAATGAGGTGAAAAAAAGCCATCAAGATGGAGAGCCATTTGACTGGGCGCCGTGGCGCTCGCCTGTAATCCCAGTGCCTTGGGAGGCTGAGGCAGGAGGATCATGAGTTCAAAGCCAGCCTTAGTAAGGGCAAGGCGCTTGGCAACTCAGTGAGACCCTGTCTCTAAATAAAATAGGGCTGGGGATGTGGCTCAGTGACCGAGTACTCCTGGGTTCAATCCCCGGTTCCAAAAAAAAAAAAAAAAAAAAGATGTAGAGCCATTTGACGTTGGTATTGTATCATATTTACTGCTTAATAGTATTCACATCTTTTTACAATTCTGAGCCTTATTCTCCTTGTCAGTGTAAGGACGGTAATAGTACTTATCTGGTGGGATTTTAGCTTTTTTTGTGAGTGTTCTAGGTATCTTAGGTATATAACCTGCACTCTACTGGTATTGTTACTTTGGTTCTAATGAAGTATATTTGTCTCCCTTTGATTTCTGTACTCTCCCCTACTGAAGACTGAACTCAGAGGGGCATCTACACTGTACTTACCCTTTAATTTTTAAAAATTTTGAAACACGGTCTTTTTTTTTGGCGGTGCTGGGGATTGAACCCAGGGCCTTATGCATGCAAGGCAAGCACTCTACCAACTGAGCTACATCCCCAGCCCGAAACAGGGTCTAAATAATTTGCCCAGGCTAGCATTGAATTTGCAAATCTTCTGCCTAACCCTCCCAAGTAGTGGAGATTACAGATGTGAGCCACTGCAACTGGCAATTTCTGCTTTATTCTTGAAGGAAAAAAATTTTTTGTCCTGGATATAGGATTCTGGGCTCATAGTTCCTTTTGTTCAGGTGCTGTACAATATTGTGCCACTTCTGATGTGCATGGTTTCTGATTAGAAATCTGTTGCCTTTTCTTTTGTAAAGGTAAGGTGTTATTATCTGGCTGCTCTCAAGATTTTTTTCTTTGCTTTTAGTTTTCAGAAATTTAATTATGTTGCATATTGATGTGGATTTCTTTCTCTTTCCCTTCTTCTTCCTCCCCTCCCACTCCCCTCCTGCCTCCCAGGAATTGACTAGGGATGAACCACTGAACAATATATTCAGTCCTTTTTTATTTTAAGACAGGGTCTCACTAAGTTGCCTTGTGATCCTCCTATGTCAGCCTCCGGAGTTGCTGGGATTGTACATGTGTGCTACCACCCCTGGCTTGGAGTGAATTTCATTGGATTTTTCCTTTTTGGTTTTGCTTAGCTTCTTGAATGTGTAAGTTTATAAGTTGTACCTAATTGGGAAGTTTTCAGCCTGTCTGCCTGCCTTTCTTTTTTTTTTAAATTGGTGCATTATATTTATATGTAACAGTGGGATTCATTGTTAGACACACCCTAACTTCCTATTGACTTTAACACTTTCATACCTTAAATCTCAGTTCATAGTTCAACTGCAGGAAAGTGCCTTTCCCCCAATTTTTTTTTGAATATCTGCAAATTTAAATTCTTTTTAGTTATATATAACATTAGGATACATTTTGACATTATCATAGAGGCATGGAATATAATTTGCTCTAATTCAGTTCCCCACACTTTCTCTCTTCTCTCTCCTCCTACTCCCTCCCTCTACTGATCTTTCTGTAATTTTTACATTTATATATTTTATTTATTTTTTTATTTTATTTATTTATTTTTTTGGAACCAGGGATTGAACTCAGGGACACTTGGCCACTGAGCCACATCCCCAGCCCTATATTGTATTTTATTTAGAGACAGGGTCTCACTGAGTTGCTTAGGGCCTTGCTAAGTTACTGAGGCTGGCTTTGAACTCGCGATCCTCCTGACTCAGCCTCCCAAGTTGCTTGGATTACAGGCGTGCGCCACCGCGCCCGGCTATTTATATATTTTAAGTTAATGTCTTGTGGATATACTTGATGTCGGGATTCCCTGTGCAATCAGGAGGCTGACACAAGGAGGATCACAAATTCAAGGCAAGCCTCAGTAATTTAGTGAGAACCTGTCTCAGCATAAAAAGGAGGTGGGAATGTAGCTTAGTGCCCCTGAATTCAGTCCCCAGTACCAAAAAAAGGTTAAGAAACAAAGATGATTGAGATGACTGAAGAGAACCCACTTAGTACTAGATACAAAAATCAGGAATTACAGAAACCAAGAGAAGTTTAAAAAATGGTTGTGTGTTCAGTAGGGTCTGTAATCTGATGGTGAAAATTAGGAGATTGGATTCAGCAATGAATAGGTCACAGAGAGCAATGGTAGTAGAGTCATGGGATACTGAATTTGAGGTTAAGGAAAATGATGGAGGAGGAAGAAGAAAGGTAAAAGGGATAGGGAAGGGGCATGGAGGTGCATGTGAGTATTTTGTTGTTGTTGTTGTTGTTGTTGTTTTTTGCAGTGCTGGGAATTGAACCCAGGGCCTTGTGCTTGCCAGGCATATCCTCAGCCCTGCATGTGTTTTTAGAAGGAAAAATGTTATTTATATGCAGAGGAAAAAAGAGATAGTATGATAGGAAAGATGCTAAAGAGGTATTTGATGGCACAAGGATTTTGTGTGTGTGTGAGGGATTGAACCCTGGGGGCACTTTACCATGGAACTATTTCCCTGACTGTTTTATTTTTTTTATTTTGAGAGAGGGTCTCACCAAGTGGCCCGGGCTGGCCTCAAACTTGGAATTCTCCTGCTCTAGCCTCTGAAGTTGTTGGAATTACAGTGGTGTGCCACTTGTCTGACCCCTCCTTTTTTTTTTTTTGACCTGACTTTTTGCTATGTAGTCCAGGCTAACCTCAAACTTCTGGGTTTATGCAATCATCCTTCCTCAGCCTTCCAAGTAACTGGGACTACAGCTGTATACCACTGCACCTGGCTAACAGAAACCATTTAAAAATTATCACATCGACAAAGATTGATGAAAGGTTCCTTGTCATAGGTGAAGGAAGGTGTGAGGCATGGGTACTCATCCTCTGCTGTTGAAATTATAAATCAAAACGCTGAATTACAACTTAAGTTTTATAAACTTTGACCTAGTAATTATTTTCCAAGTAATTTTACCTGATGAAGTAATTTGCTTATGTACAAAGATACAAAATTTTGTGACAGTGTTACTTACAATAAAATTTTGGAAATAGTTATATGGTCAGTAATAAAGATGAATTAAATGATGGCCTGTGCCATTAAAATTGATTTTAAGAGTCTATTTGGCAAGGAGGAGAGGCTTATTAAAAGTAGGGAAAGAACTGGGCCTGGTAGCACCAGAGTCTAATCCTAGATATACAGGAGACTGAGGCCAGACTTGAGAAATTAGTGAGATCCTGTCTCAAAATAAATAAATAAATATAAAAAAAAAAAAGGGATGGAGATGTATCTCAGTGGCATAGCACCTCCTGGTTTAGTACTCGGTATAAGGGGCCGGTGACTGGATGAAGAGCTGGTCGTGGTAACTGGCACCTGTAGTGGCACCTATTCTGGAGGTTAGCATTAGTTCTCAGTATAGTTTTTGCCAAATTTTGCCATATTTGATACTGTTTTTTTTTTTTCTTTTGCTTGCTTTCCCATATTAACTAAATTTGATCCATTTTTATTTGATTCATTTTTCATTATTTTTAGCCTTGTGTGTTTTGCAAGCACTACAGGATTGATTTTACATTTGAAAAATCTGAGTCTCTTTTTTTTTTCTTTTTAAAAAAATTTAAAAAAAAAATTTCATTGTACTAGTAATTGAACCCAAGGATGTTGTACCACTGAGGTTCGTCCCCAGCCCTTTTAGTTTTTTACTTTTGAGACAGGATCTTGCTAGGTTACTGAGACTTGAATTTTGGATCTTCCTGCTTCAGCTTCCCAAGTTGCTGCATTTAGAGGTAATCACCACCATGCCCAGTTTTTATTTTTATTTTGATAGAGTGTCTCTTTAAGTTGCCCAGGATGGCCTTGAACTTTTTTGATTCTCCTACCTCAGCCTCTTCAGTAGTTAGGATTTTAGTGACCTGTAGTCTATTACTGGTCTGTTCTTCTATACCAGTGTTCACATAAATAAAACTTTTTCATCCATGATATTTTTGTGATCCTGAATTGTTGTGGGTAAGAAGTATCTATGACTCTGAAGAGTTGGTTGGAACTGATTAAAAGTATGTGCTACAAATTTTTCTTTTCCTTTAAAACATTCAGAAATTGATGAAGTAGGGAAAAATCTATGTTGTTTACATTATTACCTTGTATGCATTTTTGTCACAATTCTAGTAGCAATTTTACTGATAATTTTGACTTTCGAAAGAAATTATGTGAAAGTTAATATAGTAACCAGTTATTCTCTTGGAGTAAAATTTTAATCACATCTTTCTGGGCCACTTCAGGCAGGGTGTGTGTGTGTGTATGCAGGAAGGTAGCTTAGTTTTTACTTAGTTGATTGGTGAAAATTAGAAAGCAATTTTATGGGTACTGATGAAACTACTTCTGAAGTGAACATAACAATGCTTTCTTCTCTTGATGTTAGTGATGTCAAATTGTATTTGTTAAACACTTAGGAAAGGACGTGGAATTGTTTTTCTCTCCCTCCCCCTGTGTAGTATAAACAGTAGTAAGACTTTGTTTTTTTCCCCCCTCAACTCTAAAGACAACTTCCTTTATTTTGCACTTTTGGGTGGTGGTTACAGCTCTTGTTTAAAGATCTGACTACCCCGTCTGGTCAGCTGATTTTATTTTTACATGCCACTTTACGTGAATACATCAGTGGAATTTTAACTGTTGTATCTTCTTTAGTAAAGTTCATGCGTATGTACATATTATATCTTAATTTGGCTTACTTGGTTTATGCTTTTTGTGTCATCTGAAGTTTTTCTTAACAAGTGACTAGTTTTCTACAACTGAGCAGAATAGCAAATCATTTTCTTAATAGGTTTGCTGTGTTTATTTTGTTTAACATTATAAATGATTGGAGTTTTAATGTATGAATTTCGGTTATTATGTTGCTTATTGTCCCTCAAACCCTTCTCTTCCCTGAAGAAGAAAGACATTTTGCGCATAGTGGAACTGTGTCCTAAATTGAATTGCAATTGCTAATTTTGTCCTGTCAACTGAAATAAAATGTAGAACTTTTACCCTTTAAAATTCCTTTATTTTCATAAAACTGTTCCTTCACTTACTAAACAAATTTTAGAGTTAGTAAAACTTGATAAAATTTTATGTTGCACATTTATAGTCTTCCAAAACTTTGTTAGCATTGAAAGCATTTCTCTGAAACGTTTTTGTGCAGTAATTTGTGTAACTGAGTTTATTTAAAAGAATATTTAAACATTATGTAAAATAACTAACAGTGCATACTTCCTGATAGAATAATTTAATATACAAAATGCTAAAAACTACCACAACAAGCAGTTCAGAAGCTAACTAACAGTCTAGTTATTATTAATTTAAGCCTTCACTTTCCTGTTTTTATGAAAAATAAATAATAGCACTAGACCTTGGTTTTCTTATTTGTTTGTGTTGTATTAAAATATTCTTTACTACTGTTGGGTTCTGTGCCATAGGATAATGAAATAATTTTTATTGCTATTCGAGGAAAGAAAGAAATTCTCTTGAAATGGTTCTAGTATGTCAGTTATCTGCAGAATAATTTTCTATAATATTCCTAGACCAGAATTTATAACTTTAAATTTGAGAACGAAATGAGAGGAGTCAAGTGAGATTTCAAAATGAAATCAATTGCTGTTTCTTCCCCCAGCCCCACTCCTTTTCTAAAAGTCAGTCAACAAACTTAGTGCCATCTTAAAATAAAAATACTGAAAAGGATCAAAACAAAACCAAACAGAAACTGCCAGACAGTTCTTGCTGGGCTAAGTATTAGTGCAAGCTCATTTTGTAGATAGGTAAAACAAAACTCAGAGAATTTAACTTTTCTTTGCTTAAAAAGCTAGGAAGGGGTAAAGTGAGGCTTCCCAGAAAGGTGAGTTCGAGAGCTCATTTAGTAATAGCTAATATTTAGTAAACATTTACATTTTTAAGCATCATTGTTCTAAGTAAAATGCTATATAATTTCTCAATTAGAACAGCTCTCTATATATGTTTAGTAATTCAAGACTTGTATGACTTTTTAAGGGAGATTCTAGACATAATGCAGACTAAATGTGTAGACTGATAGCCCTTTATAGTTCCCTTCCCTCAATTCTGCTTTTTCCACATCTCTAAGCAGTTTGTCCAGCATCATTTGTTGAATAGTCTATACCAATCTTATGATCTGCTCTTCTGCTTATTTATTTATTTAGATATTGGGGATTGAAATGAGGCACCTAGCTTTACCACTGACCTGTCTCCCTGGTCCTTTTTATTTATTTTTTATTTTGGGACAGGGTCTTGCTAAATTGCTGAGGGTGGCCTCAAATTTGCAACCCTTCTGACTCAGTCTTCTGCTTCCAAATCTCTGGGATCAAATAATCTTACCTGTGGATTTGTTTCTAGGCTTTTTGTTCCATTAGTCATCTTTGCCTATTCCTGTGTCCATTCCTTTCTTAATTTCATAAATGGTAGGATAAGTCCTCCCTGTTGTGTTCCTTGAATAAAAATTTTATTTGATGTATGTATATTAGTTAATTGCTGTACCCCAGGAACTTTTAAAAAAAATTTTTTTAGTCATCAATGGACCTTTATTTTATTTATTTATATGTGGTGCTGAGGATTGAATCCAGTGCCTCACACATGCTAGGCAAGTGCTCTACCACTGAGCTACAGCCCCAGCCCATACCAGGAACTTTTAAGGTGCTGGGAAAAATAGTGTGGAACAAAGCAATTCTCATGAAGCTTATACTTGTTTAGAATTACTTTATTTTATTTCTTTTATTTTTTTTAACCTTTCTTTTAAGGTACTGGGGATGGAACCCAGGGCCTAGTGCATGCTAGAAAAACATTCTTCTATCACTGACCCACACCCTCCCCCACCAATCCTTTTTTAAAATTTTGAGTTGGGTTCCATTAAATTTTCCAGACTGGCTTTAAATTTGTAATCAGCCTCCTCAGCCTCCTGAATAGCTGGAATTGCATACATGCCTCCACATCCAGCTACAGAATTTCTTGAATCACCTTTGTCAAGTTCTGTGAAAAAATCTGACAGTATTTTAAAATTTTTAAAATTGGGTCAGTAAAGGGAAAATTAACATTTTGATAATCCATGAAAATAGAACACTTTATTTTTTAATTTCTTTTCTATTCCTAGTTTCCTGAAAATTAAAAAAATAAGTTTTGAAACTTATTAATGACTTCTGTAGCCATTGGAGTAATTATATTTTTTCCTTTTATTCTGTTACAGTGAATTATTTTTTAATGTTAATTAATTACAGTTTGGTTTAACATTAATTAATGCCTAACTCATCGTTATTTTTTAAAATATATTTTTAGTTGTTGATGGACCTTTATTTTATCTACTTATATTTATATGTAATGTTGAGAATCAAACCCAGTGCCTCACACATGCCCGGCAAACACTCTACCACTGAGCTACAACTCCAGCCCCACTCATTATGTTCTGTTGAGGTTTTTGTGTCTTGGTTTTTGAGGAATTTTGACATAGCTTCCTATTTTTGTAATGTCTTGGTTTGGTTTTGGTAGTAGGTGATCTAGCCTCTTAAAAGTGATTTGGGAGTTAATCTTTTTTTCATTTTCTGAAAAAGCATGGTGTAAGATTGTTTATTTGTTTTGGATGAATTTTAAATATGTACTAGTGAATGGAAGCCACTAGTGAAACCATTGGGTCTAGAGGAGATTTCGAATTTCAATTCCTTTCCTTCTCTTTTTCCTTTTTTTTTGTGGTGCCAGGAATCAAACCGAGGGCCTCAGGCTTGCTAAGCAAGCACTTAACCACTGACTACATCCCCAGACCTGCCCTCAATTTCTTTAATAGATTTAGGGCTATTGAGATTTTTTTAATGCTTACTGTTTAGCTTGAAAGCTGCTGTGACCAGACACTTTTATGGTCTTACATATTTTACTTTTTTGGCATTAAAAAAACTTTATACTTTCTTCCATAAAGGACTAGAATACATTTTATTAGATTTACTCCATTGACTTAATTTTTGTTGTTACTATTGTAAATGTTAACTTTTATTTGACTTGAGTTTTCTAATGGTTTGTATACAGAGGTGATATTGAATACAGAAGTGCTATTGATTTGGGCGTGGATGGTATGTAGATTTTTATATCCAGACACCTCGCTGAACTTTAATTAATTTGGATAATTATTCTGTATAATCCATTGAATTTTCTATGTGGTTAGCCATATCAACAAGTGAATTTTTCTTCCATTTTTTTAAAAAAATCATTCTTTTATTAAATTAATTAGGACCCTTCACTATAATGTTGAATAATGTAGTAACAGTGGGCATCCTTATTTATTCTTGATTTTTAAGAGTTTCACTGTAAAGAAATGTTGTTTGCTGTGGGTTTTTTTTCCCTTCTAGTCCCATTTGCTATAAAATTTTAAGGTAAACGTGACATTTTCTCATGTTTTTCCTGTCTCATCGGATTTTCTTTAATCTGTTCATAAGATGAATTATATTTATAAGATAAAGCCTGTTCATCGTCGTCCTGGATTTCTGAGATACATTGATCATAATATATATTCTTGCCTCTGTACTGTTGGATTCTGTTTGCTAATATTTTGTGTAGGGTCTTTAAAAACATCTATATGAAACTGGGCACAGTAGTGCACACCTGTAATCCCAGCTACTTGAGAGGCAGAAGGATCTCGGGTTAAAACCATGCTGGGGCAATTTACTGATCCTGTCTTAAAATTAAAAAAAAAAAAAAAAAAAAAAATCTGGGACACATCTCAGTGGGTGAGTGCCTCTCTAGCATTCCAGAGGCCCTGGGTTCAATTTCCATACCACAGAAAACAAACACCAACAAGCAAAAATCCCCCAAAACTGAATTGATAGTGAAAATCACCAGGCATTTTCATTTTTAATAATGTCCTTGTCTGGTTTTGGTATCAACTTATACTGGCCTCTGGCCTCATAAAATGAGTTGTGGGAGAATATTTTTTCCTTTTCTACTCTCTAAGGGAATTGGTTTGATGCTTGGAGTTACCTGTTTCCAGAGTTTCATAGAGCTTGTTTTTTTAACTTCTGAACTTAGTTTTGTTTGTGCCTGTGGCAAAATTTTCTTTCTTTCTTTTTCTTTTTTTGGTACCAGGGATTGAACTCAGGGGCACCACTGAGTCATATCCCCAGCCCTAATTTGTATTTATTTAGCAACAGGGTCTCACTGAGTTGCTTAAATTAGCACCTTGGTTTTGCTGAGGCTGTCTTTGAACTTGCAATCCTCCTGCCTCAACCCTCTCCCCTGCACCCCACCCCCTCAGCCGCTGGGATAACAGGCATGTGCCACTGAGCCTGACTTGTTTTTCTTTTTGAGTCAGGGTTTTCCTATTGTGGAGGCAGGTCTTGAATTCCTGAACTTAAGCTATCCTCCCAGTTCAGCCTTCTGAGTGTTGAGACTACAGACTCAATACCATCTCTGACAAAATTTTTTGTTTTTTAGTTTTCTTTCTTTATTGATCCTAGGGCTATTCAGGCTTTCTAATTCACCTGCCTCTATCTATTCTCCCTCTTCTCTGCTCCTCCTTTCCCACTTCTCCTGTCCCCTCCCTTTCCCCCTCCCTTCCCCACCAGTCCTTTAAAAGTGTGTGTGTGTGTGTGTGTGTGTGTGTGTGTGTGTGTGTGTGTATTTTAAAGCAGAATCTTGCGAAGTTGCCCAGGCTGGCCTAGAACTTTGGATCTTACTGCCTTAACCTCCTGAGTCTCAGGGGTTACAGGAGAGCAAGCATCACCACTCCTGAGCCATTGATCTCTTTTTAACATTAATTCTTGGGTCTTGATGGGTGTGATTATCAGAATTATTAACAACAGATATCATTTACTTCCAAAATAAGAGATCAAGATAAATTACATTGTGAATACTTTAATACATAGATACACAGATCTAGATGGTTGGTAGTTAGCCAGTAACAGGTAACTGCTTAGATGAATGGGTAAGGTTTTCTTAAATAAAAAAATTCCGTTCACTCTTAGGTGATCCAAGAAATGTGCACTATGAAAAAGTGCTCATCATCTCTAGTAATTAGAGAAATGCAAATTAAAACTACCCTAAGATTTCATCTAACTACAATTAGAATGGCTATTATCAGGAATACAAGCAATAAAAGTGTTGGCGTGGATGTGGGGAAAAAGGCACACTTGTACATTGCTGGTGGAGTTGCAAATTGGTGCAACCACTCTGGAAAGCAGTATGGAGATTCCTCAAAAAACTTGGAATGGATCCACCATTTGACCCAGCTATCCCACTCCTCGGTTTATACCCAAAGGTCTTAAAATCAGCGAAGTATAGGGATGTAGCCACATCAATGTTCATAGCTGCTCAATTCACAATAGCTAGATTGTGGAATCAACCTAGGTGCCCTTCAATTGAAGAATGGATAAGGAAACTGTGGTATATATACACAATGGAATATTACTCAGCCATAAAAAAGAATAAAATTATGGCATTTGCTGGTAAATGGGTGGAGTTGGAGGATATCATGCTAAGTAAAATAAGCCAAGCCCAAAAAACCAAAGGCCGAATGTTTTCGCTGATCAGTGGGTACTGATATATAACGGGGCGGGGGGGGGGTATTATGGGGGGATAGGAAAGAATGGAGGAAGTATGGATGTTGTGGAGGAAAATGGGACGGGAGGGGATGGGGGAAGGAAAAATAGTAGACTGAGACAGACAGCATTACCCTATGTATATGTAAGATTATATGAACTGTGTGAATAAAAAATAAAAGAAAAAAAAAAGAAAGAAAAAAAATGTGCACTATGGCCTGGGAATGTAGCTTGGTGGTGAGTGCTGGCTTGTATGAGGTTTGGGTTCAATCCCCAGTACTGCCCCCTTGTCTAGTACGAGGAATTTAAATATTTTGAAATTTTAAAAATTATTTTTTAAAGTGACAGTATAAAGAAGAAGGGACTTTAGTGCCACTCTTAGAGTGCCCTGCCCAGTCCTTCTACCCTTTCCCCAGTGGAAATTTATTGAGGGCACCAAAATTTTTTTCTCAGTCATATTAGTGTTAAGGAACCATATGTGGAGTATAGACATTTCCCAAAGGCTTAGAAGTATGTACATTTTACTTGTTAGCAGTTTATCTTTTGTCTTAATGTTACTTAAGTAAAGGTTAAGTCACATCCACCCCTCCCCCCCATACTGGGAATGGAACCCAGGAGTACTTAACAAGTGAGCCACATTCCCAGCCATTTTTAAAAGTCCTTGTTTTTGGGGGGTACTAGGGATTGAACCTGGGCACTCAACCACCAAGCCACATCCCCAGCTGCATTTTGTATATTTTATTTAGAGACAGGATCTCACTGAGTTGCTTAGCACCTCACTGTTGCTGAGGCTGGCTTTGAACTTGCGATCCTCCTGACTCAGCTTCCCAAGTCGCTTGGATTACAGGCGTGCGCCACCACGCCCGGCTGAGTTTTTTAGTTTTTTGAGACAGGATCTCACTAAGTTGCTGAGGCTGGCCTCAAGCTTCCTATCTTCCTTCCTTGCACTGGTTTTACAGGCATGTGCCACCATGTCTGGCTGTCATATTTTTACATTGTACTTCTTTTCATGACTTTGTATCTGTGATTGTCAGATTCTTGAAAATAAATTTTGAAATAAACTTTCATTTTTACCAATCATGCAATTTAACAAACTGACAAGTATGCTTAAGGCCTTCCAGAAAATCCCTTCCTTATGCTTTTATTTTAAACCATTTTTAGTGAATATTTTTGCATGACCTTTTCTAGCAGCAACAGAAAATTGATTAAGGTAATCTCTGGCTAAATGTTCTTACTGTTTGTAGATTGAAATTACTTAAATGAAAGTTTAAGTAAATGAGAGCTGCTTAGAAAAAGTCCATCTACAAATTTTGTCTTGATTAATTTACAGTCTTTGTGTCAGTTATCTTCTGCCTTTTGGTACTGAGCATGTCACTCTAGACAAGCATGTAGTCACTCTAGGCATATTGCCACTTAAAAAAAAAATCTTTAAAAAGATGTGTTAGAACATGGGGAAAAAAAGATCTTGCTCTCTTGTGGTTTTACAGGGTACCAGAGGTTTGGTTGCTTGTGTGTTTCACTCAGTAACTTTCTGTTTAATGAATAAGATCAACATCATGCATCACAACTTTGCAGACTCACTGCAAAGGAAATAGCAGTAGGTAAAATGACCTCAAATTAATGTGGCTTTTTTGTGTGGTGTGGTGTGGTGGGTGGGCAGGACTACAACTACATAAACAAATTGAATTATTCAGGAAGAAGACCTCAGTTAACTCATCTTTATATTCTCTCAGAAGACTTTTTCTGTTATTGTTAGTTTAAACTTTTGTTTTAGATACTGGATATTGAACCCAGGGATGCTCTACCACGGAGCTACACCCCCAGACCTTTTTATTTTTTATTTTGAAATAGGGTCTTGTTAAGTTGTTCAAACTGGCCTCAAATTTACAATCTTCCTGCCTCCGCCTCCCTGAGTGTGCCACTGTGTCTGGCTGTTTAAACATTTTTTTACAGTGACCAGTTCATTGTAAACATGTAACAAAACTATCTTTGAATTGTTAAGTAGTTTTATAATTTTATCAACAATTGTAAGTCTGAAATCTTACTCTTTTGTTGTTGACTGGAATGAATCCCCTTTTTGCTAGTTTATCCTGTAAGTTTTTGCTGTTTTGATCACACAGCCATTTATTCTGAAAATAAAACTAACTTTGTTTCTGACCTCTTTTGGGTAGGCTTATGGCATTTTATCAGTTGAGTATTGGATATCAGGTATTTTGAAAATATCTTGAAAGAGAAATAGAAATCCTTAATTATGTGTGGTTAGCTTGCAGTTATTCTCTTAGCACAGAGTCTGGAAAGTTTACACCTTTTTTTTTTTTTTTTTTTTTTTTTTTTTTGCACTGCAAGTCATATACCTGGGAAAAACTTCACCTGCTACCAATTTGGCATTATTGCCAGTGTTAGGATTGACTGAGGTGTATGGGGAGATGGATTTGAGAAAATCTTGACATTTTACTCCATACATCTGGGCAGTACAAAATAGGGGCAATACATTTATTTTGTTTTCTGAAGGTAGCTAGCTGTCAGTAGATTGTGGTTTGGGGCACATCATTGAGCCAGACTGTTCTGAGTCAATCTCTGCCCTACCAGTTATTAACTGTGAAACTTGAGGCAAGTTACTTTACCTTTCATGTCTCCTTTTTCTCATCTATAAGATGGAGATGATATTAAGAGTGCCTACATGGACTTATTGTGATGTTTCTGTTAATTTATAAATATTTATAATATATATTATTTATATATAGCACACTTAAACCTGAAATATAGTAAGCTGTAGATATGTTGTTGCCAAGTTGATATGCATGGCTCAGGGTGTACAGATATGTTTCCCTGAAGGAGTGTGAAGGATAAGACTTGATTTTTGTTTCATTTGTAAAATCTTCCCCCTGCCCCTTGGTACTGAGGTTTGAATCCAAGGATACTCTACCTTTGAGCTATGTCCCCAGCCCTTTTTATTTTATTTTGAGGCAGACTCTCCCTAGTTGCCCAGGCTGGTCTTGAACCTTGAACTTGGACTTTTCCTTCCTTAACCTCCGAGGTTACTGGGGTTATGCCACCAGGGCCTGGCATAAATGTCTAATTTATAGTTAATTTTGAAGAATCCCCAAAATGGAGCCTGAAAAAATCAAAATGTTCATGTTTGGATTATCTTTACTGTACACAGTCTGCCTTTCCCTGGAAGCATTTCTGCTGTCTCAGCTGCTCCACTGCCCAGCTGAGCTTTAGTGACCATAGCAGTGGGAGACTGGGTGGAGCCCCACCTGGCGGGGCTCAGAGTCCCTGCTGTGAGAGAAGGGTTTTGCTTCTCTTACAAGGGTACTTGATGAAACAGGTGCTGGCTCATCCTCAGACACTGTAGTATTATTAAAGGAAGTAAATGTCCATATAGGATTTATTAGGAATAGTGATGCATTCATTCAACAAATATTTCTTCAGGGTTTATATGACATTTGTGGAGTTTTTTCCTAGTCTGAAGTAGAGTTGTAGTCCTGAGGGGAAAACACAATGAAAATGATTGCTTTGTTCTTTTCCTTCCTTTGGAAATGTAGTTTATGATTATCTCCTTTATTGTGGTGATTTGCTTTGTAGAGGAAGACCTGACCTTTTCTCTTCTCTTTTTTCCTCTTCTCTGTATTGGGGATGAACCCTGGGTGTTGCACATGCTAGGCAAGAACTCTACTACTGAACTACATTCCGAGCCCTTTTTATTATATTTTGGGAATGGGTCTTGCTAAATTGGCTAAAAGCCTACATTTCTTATAAATCAGTTACTGTGAATTTTGTTTCCTAAATAATTTAGTGAAATGTAATTTGTTTTTTATTTTTTTTTGTAAAGATATTCTGTATCTTTAGAGTTCTGTCTTGCATTTTGCATCTGTTCCTGGTAACATAAAATTTTTGTTTTGTTTTCCCATTAATTTAGATGGTCAAGAATTGATAAAATCTCCTCCTGCCCCCAACACCTGTAATGGTAGTGATGTCAAATGGTAGCACATTCACATCTATGCTTGCATAGAGTATTACCCTAAACCTATTGTAATTCTTAATACAGAAATTGTGATGTCTTGCCTGGCATAGTGGTGTGTGCCTATAATCCGAGCTACAGGGGAGGCTAAGACAGGAGGGTGTCAAATTCAAGACCAGCCCCAGAAACTTAGTGAGACCTTGTCTCAAAAAATAAGAAGGGCTGGGAGTGCAGCTCCATGGTAAAAAACAAAAACAAAAAAACAAAACCCTGGCTTCAAATCCCAGTACTACAAGAAAACAAAACAGAAAAGCAAAACAAAACACCTCAAATACCCCTCTCCCTCACCCCAAACTAAATTTAAAAAACCATACCTCTTCTGTTCTAAGGTATATATTTGATGGTTCTTTATTTTTCTCCCTCCCTCCCCCTCCCTCCCCCTCCTTCCCCTCCTCCCCTCCTCCCCTCCTCCCCTCCTCCCCTCCTCTCCTCCTCTCCTCCATCCCTTCCTAGGGATTGAACCCAGGGGCACTTAACCACTGAGCCACATCCCCCAGCCAGGTTCTCCATAAATTGCTGAGGCTAGCTTCAAACTTGGGATCCTCCTGCCTCAGCCTCTTGAACTTCTGGGTTTACAGGCATGCACTACCACATCTGGCCCTTATTGATGGCATTTTATTTATTTTTTTTATTTATTTTTATTTTTATTTTTTTTATTTTTTGGAACCAGGGATTGAACTCAGGGACACTCGGCCACTGAGCCACATCCCCAGCCCTGTTTTGTATTTTATTTAGAGACAGGGGTCTCACTGAGTTGCTTAGGGCCTTGCTAAGTTGCTGAGGCTGGCTTTGAACTTGCGATCCTCCTGACTCAGCCTCCCAAGTCGCTTGGATTACAGGCGTGCGCCACTGCGTCTGGCTTGACAGCATTTTAAAAGTTCACAAAAAATGATACTTTTTTCCTGGCTTGCCTACTACTGGCCTGTGTGTAGACTCCTTGAGGGCAGGTATTGATACTAATTTTTATGATTCCAGTGTTTGATTTGAATTTAGAGTCTGGTTTATTTACTTAGAGTACTGAGGATTGAACCCAGGGGCAGTCTACCATTGAGCTACATCCCCAGCCCTTTTGATTTATTTGGAAATCATGTCACGAATTTTCCGAGGCTGGCCTGGAATTTGTGATTCTCCTGCCTCTTGAGTACCTGGGATTATAGTGTGTATTTTAGAGACTTGCTTTTTGATGAATTACAGTGTAGCAATTTTAGGTTCATCTGGATATGTGTTGGTTGAAATGTGAGTTTCATTGGAACACTTGTAGGTGGAGATATTGAAAAGGAGAATCTGGTAAGTGCTGATAGTAGTTAAATGCCATTTCTATTTTCTCCTCTGTTGTACCCCTTCTTTCTCTTTTGGTGATTTGTACTGATGCATACTTCATCAACAAGGTATTGGTTTTAGCAGATGCCAGTGAAGTGAAAGAGTAAGAATTTTGTATTTTGTCATTTATCATATGCTATCATATTTTGAGTATCCTTTATTGCACCATTTAGCTGTCACCTTCACAGTATGTAAATGTGGAGATAGAGTGACTGTGTTCAGAGACATACATTTTAGTTGGTGGTGGAGGAAGAAGGGTCAGACTTCCTACTCAGGTTTTTATCTAGTGCTTTGGATTTTCTTTCTGTTTTAGAAGAATACCATTTAGAATAATTGTTTTTTTTCAGAATTTTTGTTAGTTTAAAATTACCAATATAAATAGCTTTGTGCTTAATGAGACTTTGGGTTCTCTTATCAGAGTAAATTAAATGTTTGTTTGAAAAGGTGGACTCAGTCTTGTCTCCCTTTATCTTGCCTCTAGGTGCCCCAAAACCTAGATTTAATTTTAGTACTAATAGAAACTGCTTAGTGGGTCTAATGGTTTTCCTTCAATTAATTTTTAACATGTAAGTGATTAGAAAGATCTTTTTTTTTTTTTTTTTTTTTTTTTTGGGTACCGGGTTTTGAACTCAGGGACACTGGACCACTGATCCACATCCCCAGCCCATTTTTGTATTTTATTTAGAGACAGGGTCTCACTGATTTGGTTAGGTCCTCACTAATTTGCTCAAGGCTAGCTTTGAACTCATGATCCTCCTGCCTCAGCCTCTCAAGCTGCTGGGATTACAGGCGTGCACCACCACGCCCGGCTAGAAAGATAAGTACTTTTTCAAAATAACTACTGAGTTTTTTTTTTTTTTTTTTAAATGGTACTGGGGAGTAAACCCAGGGCATTCTACCACTGAGCTATATCCCTAGCTCTGCCTTTTGTTTTCACTTTGTATTTTGAGACTAGGTCTTGCTAAATTGCTGGGGTGGCTTCGAACTTGTCATCCTGCTTCAATCTCCCTAAGTAACTTGAATTTACTGTGTTATTTTTAAACAACTCTTCAAAAGAAGAATTTTAGATTGACAGAAAACTTGAGAAGATGATGCAGTTTGCATATCTGGCCCTCAGTTTCTGTTGTTAGCATTTTATATTGTATAGTACATTTGCTAGAAAGAATGAGCCAATTATGATACATTATAATTAACTATTCAGATTTCCACAGTTTATAATCTGATGCCTGTTTTCTGTTCTAGGATTCCATCAGGATACCACATTTTGTTTGTTATGTCTTTTTGGGCTTCTTTTGGCTGATTTACTTTGTTTTTGATGACCCTGTTTTGAGGAGTCCTCATTACGTATTTTGTGAAATGCCCCTCGGTTGGGATATTTCTGATTTTTTTTCTCATGATTGGACTAGGATTAGGGTTTGGGGTTCTTTTTTTGGGGGGGGGGGTATGTGTGTGTGTGTCCATGAGTACTGGGGATTGAACCATGCATGCAAGGCAAGTGCTCAGCCACTGAAGTACATGTGTATCTGTTTTTAAATTTCTAGACAGGGTTTTGCTTTGTTGTACAAGGCTGGTCTTGAATTTGCAGTCCTCCTACTCAGCCTCCCAAGTAGCTGGGATTATAGGTATGTGCCACCATGCCCTTTGGTGAGTTTTACTCACCCAAAACTTAAGGGTTTTTGAGAGTAAGAACCCAATGGTAAAGTGCCATTTTCATCACCTTGTATCTGGGGTATACCATCAATATGATTTATGACTGTCTAATCCTTGACTGAGGTACGTGTGTCTTCTTTCTCTACTATAAAGTAACTCTCCAACCCCTACCCCCACTTTTCCACATTCTTTAGGAGGAAGTCATTATTTGCTGTCCATACTTAAGGAGTGGGGATACTGTGTATTTTTAAATATGCATACTTAAATGATAGAACTTTAGTTTACAAATTTATCTGCAATTAGTGAAACTGTTTTTTTTCTTTTTTGCAATGTTAGGGATTTGAATCCAGGAGGGCATAACCACTGGGCAACACTCTCAGCCCTTTCAGTTTTTAAACTTTGAGACAGGGTCTTGCTATATTGCCAAGTTGCTAAGGCTGCCTTTGAACTCAAAATCCTCATGCCTTAGCCTGCTGCGTAACTGGGATTACAGGCATGCGCTACCACATCAGGCAAAACTTTTGCTTTTAACAAAATATTTTAAAAATGCATTCAGTGATTTGGTTGGGCAGAAATTATCAAGCTTTCCTCTTCCTCAGTGTTTTTAGCCTTTGTATTGCATGGCAGCTGTTGGATGGTTCTCTTTATCTACTTTTAATACCATTCAATTGGTAATTGTTTTTGAAAAAAAATTAATGAAAGGGAAATGTGGACGATCATTAGCCAAAAATTCTTGAATAAAATTTGGTATTTTGAACTTTATTGCTTTTCTGCACTTCTTATTTTTGCGTATATTATTTCTAAATTGAGGACTTAGTTGATATGTAAATTATGATTAAAGACCAGAACAGTTCAGGACCCAAAATGATCAAGGGAAAGTACCTTGTTGGAAACCCCCATGACAATAAATCTCTCCTTATAGTTCCCATTTGTGTGTTTCAATTATAAAGTTTATGTTCAAATTAGGTCAGAATTTCCATTATAAACTCTGAATTTCATAGCTGTATAACTGCCATATGAACTTGATTGCAAACAAAGGTCTTCAATGATGAGCCTTTTTTGAAGAATTTAAGAAAGGGTTATTCAGTTCCCAAGATAGAAAATAGATGTCTAGTTTCACATTTTAAGTTGAGAAAATGCCCAAATGGGCTTTGGTTCTAAAGGTGAACTTGACAATTTTTTCTTAGGATTTTTTAGTTTTTCTGTAGTGAGGATATAGTATTTTAAAAATAATAGCTGCGCCGGGTGTGGTGGCGCACGCCTGTAATCCAAGCGACTCAGGAGGCTGAGTCAGGAGGATCGCGAGTTCAAAGCCAGCCTCAGCAACTTAGCGAGGCCCTAAGCAACTCAGTGAGACCCTGTCTCTAAATAAAATACAAAATAGGGCTAGGGATGTGGCTCAGTGGCCAAGTGTCCCTGAGTTCAATCCCTGGTTCCTAAAAAAATAAAAAATAATAGCTGCGTATGGTGATACATGCCTGTAGTCCCAGTGACTCTGGAGACTGAGGCAGGAGCATCCACAAGTTCAAAGTCAGCATCAGCAACTTGGCCAGCTCAGTAGCAACTTAGAGAGACCCTGTCTCTCAAAACTTCAAAATAAAAAGTAAAAAGGACTGGGGATTTTGCTCAGTAGTAAAGTACCCGTGGGTTCAATTCCTGATATGAGAGAGAGAGAGAGAGAGAAAGAAAGAGAGAGAGAGAGAGAGAGAGAGAGAGAGAGAAGTTAACCTCCTAAAATCGTTTTTTTCCTCTTTAAAATTTTTTTTTTTTTTTTTAGAACCAGCGATTGGACTCAGGGACACTCGGCCACTGAGCCACATCCCCAGTCCTATTTTGTATTTTATTTAGAGACAGGGTCTCACTGAGTTGCTTAGGGCCTCGCCAAGTTGCTGAGGCTGGCTTTGAACTCGCGATCCTCCTGACTCAGCCTCCCGAGTCGCTTGGATTACAGGCGTGTGCCACCACGCCCGGCTCCTCTTTAAAATTTTGACACCAGTCTCTGTATGTTGCCCAAACTGGTCTTAGAGCTCCTGAGCTGAAGTGCTTCTCGTGCCTTAGCCTCCCAAGTAGATAAGATTGTTTTATAGTGATTACTCTTCAGATGTATTACGTTTTGAAACATGATTATTTTGACTGCTTTAAAATACTAGAACCTTATGATCATTCAGTTACATTTCATTCAGTTCTATTTACACTGTATGAAAAGTTATTTCATTGGTCTATGTGTATATTAGTGCAATAAGTTGGAATGCAGATACTGTGAAAACAGCTCTGTATTTGAGTTCTGATAGCTTGTGAAAGGAAAAAATATTTCCATTATATACTAATCTTGGGTTTAGGAATGGCTTTAAAATTTGGCAGCCAAGCTGGGTGTGGTGGCACATGCCTGTAATCGCAGTGGCTTGGGAGGCTGAGCCATGGGATTGCAAGTTCAAAGCCAGCCTCAACAACTTAGGGAGGCCCTAAACAACTCAGTGAGACCTTGTCTCTAAAACAAATATAAAAAAGGGTTGGAGATGTGGCTCAGTGGTAAAGCTTCCTGGACTCAATCTTGGTACAAAAAAAGCCGCCAAATTTTGTTGATGGATGTATTAGTTTCCTAAGGCTGCTGTAACGAATGATCACAAACTTGGTGGGTTAAACAAAGGAAATTGTTCTGTTGTAACAACTATAGTTCTGGAGGCCAAAACTTCAAACAATTTCAAAGTTGTTAACAGGGTTGGTTCATTCTGAAGATTTGGAGAGAGCATTTCTATGTCTCTGTCCTAACTTCTCAAAGTTGTCCACAGTCCTTGGTATTTTTGGTTGTAGGAGTTTATTCTAATTTCTGTCTCTGCCTTCACTTGGCCTTCCCCTATTGATCTTTTCTTTTTGTACCACAGATCTCCCTCTCCTTTCTCTTAGGACAGTCATTTGATTTAGGTCTAGAATGATCTCATTTTGAGTTCCTTAACTCATTTCGTTTGTGAAGTCTCTATTTCCAAATAAATTCTTACTCACAGGTTCCAGAGATTAGGAGTTGGATTATCTTTTTGGGTAGCACTAGTTAATCTCACTACAGTGAATAAACCTCTTCCTGAATTTGCTAATAAGCATATGAAAGTACTTTTACTAAATGTAATAATTGTAAACCAACTTATATGCATAAAAATGTGATTAAGAGTTTAGGTGCATGCTTACTTTCTCTTCATGTGGTTTCCAATTGATGTGGCATTCTTTTACTATGAGGTTAGGTGGAACACATACAGACAAGTTATAATTTTATTGTAAATGGTGTGAGCAGAGTCTTAAATTCTATGAACATGTGCCATTTAGCTCTTAACTTTTCTTAACCTACTGTTTTTTAAGATGAATGTGTGTTTTTTAAGATGAATGAATGTGTGTGGTTACTTCTTATATAAGTCATGTTTTTCTTCACTTAAAAGATTTTAAATTTATCTAGTGATCTAATCCGATTTAAATATGTTCGCCATAAAAAGGGATTTTATAAAAACTGCTTCGCATTGCTGGGTGGATGTATGAGGTTAAACAGAAAGAAGGGTGGTCCTTGACGTGAATAGACAGCCACTTTCTGAGAATCCCTTCCCTGGCCTCCAGGTGGGTGATTTAGAGGAAAACTGGTGAGAGCATTCTCTCTTTCTCTTCTTCCACTTCAAAATGAAGACATGAGAAATGTAATTCTTATTAGGGAAATGAAATAATAGCAAGGTTGTTTTTGAAGTTTAGTTGTGCTTTGAACCCATAGTTATATTATTTGACAGTGGACAAGCCCTTTCCCTTGTCTATTCTCTATGCACGTTAGTTTTGGTAGTTTGTAGCATTTATTTTTAAAAAATGGTCTTTATTCTGCTTGTTTATATAGTCTCTATTAAAATGTCACCTCCACAAGTGCTAGAACCATGTCAGTTTTATTCTTACTTAGAAAACTATATCCTACCCACTAAGTAGTAAGCACTCCACAAATAATCTTTTCAATGAATGAACTTTGTATGTCATGGACACTCTTGCCATGCATGGAAGCTTACCTCATTCCTTTTAATGGCTGTTTGCTAGTCTGTGATGGATATGCCATAGCCAGTGCCCTGGTTAGGGACATGGGGGTTATGAACAGTTTTTCATGACTACAGAGCTGCCAGGACAGATATTACTTGTGTTTATCTTTGGTAGTTGATAATGTTAATTGCCTTCATTCCTAGCTATGCTCCTGTGAAATAGTTAAGCACATTTTAAAATGTATTACTGAAATATTTTCATGTATAACTGATTTACATTTTCCTAAATACATTTAAAATGTTTTTAAATCAGTGAAACTCTTGCCATAAAACCTTGAAAAAAATACCAAAAGCAATGTAAGTATACAGGCTTTTAATTGCATCTGTGTGATGGTTCTTGGCTAATCCCTTTTTGGAAAGGAAGTATGCAAACCCTTCTTGCCATTGCATAAAAAGTGTGGGAAGGAAAGCAGCATTTAGTTAGGGTAAGATTAGAACACTGAATAAGAAATTAGAAAGAATTCCTTCCATGTTTAAGCAGGTACTTAACCTTAAAGGAATCATTTTGCCTAGGACAGTCCTGTTTGATGCTTGTTGTCCTGATGTCATTAGCATCTCCCTTCAGTCCCAGTTTATAAATAAGTTATATGGTCACACTATTTAATCTCTTTGTTTTTTAGTTTCCTTGCCTGTACAGTAGGGAAATAGTGCCTGGTATATAGCTAATGTCATGAAAGTGTTTGCTGTCATTGTTGACCTTTGTCTTTCCCTGCTTGAAATACTTTCTTCTTGGTCTCCTGGCTACCATGTTCTTTGTTCTCTTCCTACTGTTTTCACTGTTCCTTCTTAGTTTCCTTGCCTGGGTGTTGCTTGTTGTCCTGATTCCTCAATACTGGAATGCAACAAGTCCCAGTCTTCAGCTCTCTTTGATCTTGACCATTTATCTGCTGCGATCCCCAAATTTGTTTTAAGCCCTACCTTTTCAATGAATCCCGGACTCATTTGTCTGCTAGGTATCTAGTGAAGTATGTTAACAGAATATGTACAAAACTACTGTTTGTTCTTTTCTTCATTCTCTGCAGCTTCCTCTACCAATGCCCACAAATGGCATCACCATTCTTCCAGTTAAGTAGGCAAAACATTTCAAGTTTTGCCTCATCTTTGAGTCTTTTCTGACAGACCCTACATCCACATCCAGTTCATCAACAAATCCTATTGACTCTTTTGGAAATATACACAGATCTGGCCAGTTTTTTTGCCTGTACTTCTTTAGGCACTAGTCATTTCTCTTCATTTTAATAGCCTCTCTAGTCATCTCTTTGTCTTCATCCTTGACCACCCCTTAAATCTAGTCAACCCACTGCAGCCATTGTTACTTTTTTTTTTTTTTTTGGCAGTGCTTGGGGATTGAACCCAGAGCCTTGAGCTTGGGAGGCAAGCACTCTGAGAACTGAGTTATATCCCCATTCCAATGTTATTTTTAATATGAAAGGCAAAATATGTTTTGCTCCTGCCTCAAAATCTCTAGTTGTTTTCATTTTGCTTCAAAAAAAAATTTAGTGTCCTCACTGTGGCCTATAAATCTCTGCCTGCCTCCCTGTTAGCTTTATGAACTCAGTTTCTGCTCTCCATACTGTTTGTTCTGTTGTCACCACACTGCCCTGCTGTTCCTTAAACATGTTACAAGTACTCTCACTTTTAATGTAATAATCCCTCTGCCTGGAATTGTTTTCCCCTAGAGAGCAGCACGGCTTACTTCCTCACGAGGTCTGGGATTTCCTCCTCAAATGTCACATTGTCAGAGAATAATTCTCTGATAGTATTATGCAGTATCACAACCTCCCCTCTAGTCTTTATTATTGCCAGTCCCCCTCATTTTTCTTTAGAGTTCACATCACCCCTGATATGTCAGTGTTTGTTTACTTGGTGATGAACAGTCTTCTAAGAAACTGTAAGCTTCGTGAACACCTGGGATTTGATTTTCAGCTCCTGACAGTGCCTGACAGTAGAGTGAGTGGGCTGGTGAGTGAACCTAAAGAAGATTCACATGAAAGCTTTACAGTTTAGTAAAATGTGGGCTGTGAAGATCATTCCCCTTCTAGTTTTACTTTTACAGACCATTTTGATTTAGAAGAAATAAATGAAATTGGGGCCAGGTGCAGCGATACACATAGGTAATCTCAGTGACTAGGGAGGCTGAGGCAGGAGGATCTCAAGTTCAAAGCCAGCCTCAGCAACTTAGTGAGAAAAAGAAAAAAAGGCTGGGGATGTGGCTTAGTGGTTAGGCACCCCTGGGTTCAATCCCTGGTATAGGGGGAAAAAAAAAAAAAAGAAATGAAATTGGAGTTTAGCATATTAGTAGGTGGTAGTGGATTGGGAGTGGGGGCGGGGATGAAAAAGTAACAACCCAGACTCTGGGGGAGCAAAAGTGACAACTAGAAATGAATTGTTCACCTACCTATTTTTGAGGCAGCCTATCATTTATAAGTTTGGAAAGAAAAACGACCAATTTTTGAATGCCCATTTTAGGCTAAGCAGTGTACTAAGTACTTTGCAATATCATTTAATCTTCATAGTAGCCATTTCAAATAATAATCATTATGCCCATCTTATTTGGGAAGGAAATTGAAATTTAAAGAGATTAAATAACATTCTCAAGGTCATAGTAGCCATTAAGTGGACTATCTAGACTGATTGACTCAAGTTCATGTCCTCTACTGGACTTATTTTATGCAACCTGAAGATGTAGTCTATGTGCAATAATTTATATTTTATATGGTGCTGTAAAGTTTATAGCAAATTTTCACATATCTTATTTCACTTCTTACAACAAAGTTTTGAAAATAGATATCATGTCAATTTTGCAAGCAGTTAACATTGATGGCAGTGATGAATGATATGCTGCAAATCCTACAGTTAGAAAGTTAGCAAGGCTATGTCTGTGAGTAAGCCTTTCTCACTTGAATCCCCGTATTCTTTCTATATGTCACAAAATCAAATTTCTTCATCACTTGCAAATTATATTTTGATATTTTGAATGAACTATATATGTCATAATAAAATTGTACACCTACAAAGAGTCTTAAGAGATCATAAACAGCAAATTCCTTATTTATAACTAAATGCCAAGAAATAGGTTTTCTCTTCTAGAGCCTAGACTAAAGCTTAGTTATTGTTATCAAAGAATTGATATTTAATCTATTTGGGTCTTTCAAGACCATTGTCTTTCTTTCTTTCTTTCTTTTTTTTTCATCGTGTTCCTTTTTTTATTCACGTTTCAAATTTCAATAGCTACAAATTTTTTTTCCTTCCCACCTGTGTCTCACAGCAACTTACTTCTTCTTTCAACATGTAATGGAAGTTTCTTAGTTTCTTGTATATCTTTACAAAGATGTTTTATGCATATAAAGCAAATACATAAACTGTTTATTTAATAGTCTTGTAGATTACTCAGTGTTAGTATATGAAGTCACTTTTTTAATGAGAATATTCATATTGAATGAACTTTTTATAATTTAACCAGTTGTTTGCTGAGGGACATTTTATGGTATTTCCAGTCTTTTAAATTAAAGATAATTCAGTAACAATTGGCCTTACATGTATCTTTATTTTTTTTTAATATGTGCAGATTTAATGGTAAGATAAATCTCTAGAAATGAAATGGTTGGATCAAAGAGTGTTGTTTTTTTTTTTTTTTCATTGACATACTTTATTCTTAGCACTGGAATGTTTTCACTTTGAATGAAACTGCTTTTTTAAAAAATTTTTTTTATTATTATTTTTTTTTATTTTGGACACTGGCCTAGGCTGGACTTGAATCCTTGGGCACAAGTAATCCTCCTGCCCTTGCCTCTTGAGTATTTGAGACTTTATATGCAGACGATGGTGCCTGGTTAGGATTTTTTAACCTGTGCAGGCTATAAACTTTGATGTTCATATGGCAGGTTAAAAGAAAATACAATGAAAGGAGTATTTTTTCAGAGTGAGACCTGATTCGGACAACTTGCCGACTTTTGTCAGGTTCTCTAACTGCTCAGTCTCAATGATCCTATATGTAAAATGGGGTTATTATAACCAAACTTCCAGAGCTCTTGTCTAGAACTACTGTTTTTCATCGATTCTAAGACTTATATCATTGGTAGCATTTTTTTTTTCTTGCACATAAAATGAAGTCTTCTGATTGGCATTTCAGATTTGATGAAATAGGGTGAATTCAGATACTGGAACAAGTGAGCTATTGCTAGGGCATGGTACAGGCAGAGTAAGTGTAGTGTGAAGACTACTGGGGTATGTGTGAATGAGACGTTAGAAGGGTGGGTGTAGCAATGGAAGTTTCATTCTAGACCAGCAGCTATAGCAGCTATCATACTAGAATCTGTGGGAGGATAATGAAACTAGTTTGTGAAGCACAGGAGCAAGTAGTTCCCTACAGTCTGGGTATATGGCACTTGGAATTATGAGAAATTGCCTGAAGTTGAGATTTAAGAACTGTGTACTTATTTATGGCAGGAAGACTTTATAAAAATGGAACTTGGGGAGAAAATGAGTATAAATCATATACCTGATAAAGGATTTGTATTTAGGGCATATAAAGTACTCTTTCATTCAACATTAAGAAGATGTCCCAATGTAAAAATATGCAAAAATTTGAATTGACATTTCTGCAAAGATGTCCAAATGGCCAATGAGCACACAAAAAGGTGCTCAGTGTCTATTGCAAATGAAAATTGCAAAGAGATACCATTTGTATACTTACTAGGATGGCTGTAATCACAAAGACAAAGATGTAGCTGAGGGTATTGAGAAATTGACATCCTCACATATTGCCAGTGTAAATGTAAAATGGTACAGTCATTTTGGAAAACAATGATAGATCCTGAGAAAGTTAAAATATAAAGTTCCCATATGATTTAGCAATCCTGCTACTAGTTATATGTACACAAGAAAAATGAAAATGTGTCCACACAAAACCTTATACATGATTATTCATAGTAGCATTATTCAAAATAGCCAGTATGTGGAAACAACCCAACTGATAGAGCTTGGTTTATCCATACAGTGGCATATCATAAAAAGGAATGAGGAATGAAGTCCTGATACCATGCTGTGAACATGACATGAAAATGTGAAGTAAAAGAAGCCAGACACGAAAGACTATGTATATATAGTATCATTCCATTTAGATGAAATGTCTAGAATAGGCAAGCCCATAAAGTCACAAAGTAGATTAGTGGTTTAGTGGCTCTAGGGCTGGCAAGGGTTGAGGGAAATGGAGAATGACTGCTAATGGGCATGGGATTACTTTTTAGGGTGGTAAAAATGTTCTGGAGTTAGTGGTGGTCGTTGTACAACCCTGTGGATGACTAAAAACCATTAGTTTGCATTGAATGAATTTTAAAGTATGTGAATTATATCCCAGTAATGCTCTTAAAAATGAAAAACAAAAAAAAACAAAAACAAAACAAGGCCTTGATTCTAGGAAGGGCATGGATTACTTAGGAGATTTCAATATAAGAAAAGGTCTTAGAGCAAAAGAGACCCAGTGATAAGAGATCATGCTGGAGCTAGAAGACATGTAAATTGGAAAAGTCAGAAGAGGGAGGAAACACAATGATACTGGGTTTGGAAGTAAAATAAAAGCAATTTCCCCATGACAGTATCCTGTCAGTGTCAGATGAATGTCAAGCTAACAATGCTTCTTCCTTCAAATCTCTGTTGGCCCTGAGGCCTGTAGTGTGATTGAGCCTGCAGAGAGGACCAGGACCTATGGACCCCACGGTGGGAAGGATATTAGTAGGGAAAGGTGGGGACTGAAGGCTAGGCTAAGCCTGGGTAGTTTCTTGTACTCCTGGAGATTAGGCACTGTCTTGTTCATTAAAGTGTGCCACACAGGTCAGCATTATGCTATTTAGTCATTCTTGGTCCACATGAGGTGAAGGTAAGGAAGGCTAATTTATTAAGGCATTAGCTCTAGGAATAAAAAGGATGGGATGGATTCCTTGGAAAGGCAAAGTTCTGCCAAGGCAAGAACAGAAAGGCAAAGACAGGCCTTGGTGTGAAAGACAGTAATGGAATTTGTTCAACTTCCTATGGGGATGGTGAGAAGTATTTATTAATGTCTATGTATTTATCAGTTAGGCTTAGATATTCTTTTCTGTTGTTTATCAATTACTTCTTCCAGTGTAACCATCACTGTTCTTTTAAAAAAAAAAGTTAGTTCTTATCCTTAAAACTTCATGTAGGTTTTATGTCTTGTCTCCTGGAATAAGAATACAGTAATTGGAGTGAATTAGATATGAAAGCAACCAACGTTTAATAGTTAAAAGGAAATAAATTTATCAGGCTGTTTGAAACAGGCCACTGGCTTATGATTGCTCAGTGGCTTCTAAATATTATGTCAACTCTAAAGGATGAATACATAGGATGAAAAAAGGATGGAAGGCAGTAAGTTAAACTTGTCTTACCTACAAATAATTTATATCTAAAAATAGTCGCTATTAGTGGCTTATAGTGTTATTCTTCCTGGTCCCCTTTTCTCTTATTGACAGTTATCAAAGTCCACTGGCATTAAGAACTATAAATTTTTGTGTAGTCTTATCCACCCATAGGATAGTTTTATAAGTTGTAGTTTG
This sequence comes from Glaucomys volans, assembly GCA_020662805.1. NCBI lineage: Eukaryota > Metazoa > Chordata > Mammalia > Rodentia > Sciuridae > Glaucomys > Glaucomys volans. The sequence goes on from JAJEJO010005807.1 coordinate 886,244, forward strand.
GTGTAGAGGGGAAGGGGAGAAAAAAAGGAGGAAAACCTTTCTCTTTTGTTCTTCCTTTTGAAAGCCTATGAGTTTGGAAGGATAAAAGCAATTAAGACTAAGTAAAGCTTCCTTTGGGGAGCTGACATCGTGAAATGGTAATTTACCCCCTAATAATTGTTCTTTCTGAAGCTTTTTCTTTTTGGCCTGTTCATAAATGTTATTGAAGATTCATTTTGGTTTAGTTTTTTGGGGCTGCTACTGTGCCACCTCTTCTTCTCCCCCACCCTGTTCTCACTTCCCCCTTTTCCTCCTCCTTGACCTCTCTCCTTTAGTACAGTGTACTCCATTTAGACTGATATTTCATCTCGTTCTTGGGAATTGTTAGTCTTAAACTGGGAGTGGAAGGATCAGTGGGAAGAGAGGTAGGTGGGTGTGAGATGTTTTGTATCAAATTTTTACAAGGAGTCTAAAGCCAGGGGACAGTAGTAGTAAGAAGTTAGGGAGTTTGAGGAGGCTGAGATATATAAGGGGTGTGCTGAGCAAGATTTTCCTCTGAAGAAGTCTTGCTTTGGGTTCACTCTGGAAAAAGAAAAATTCTTTTCCCATTTTCTTCTTGGGCCAGATGTACCTGCTTCAGAGGTTAGAAAGTGGGCCTGTTACTGGTTCAGGACCATATTTCCAATGGTAGCTTTTATGGTCTAGGCTATGGACACACAACTATAATTTTAGAAAAAAATTTCATTGGGGAAAGCAGTACCAAATAACTGACTTAGAAATAAGCTTTTATAGTAGAGTAGTTTGTAAATTGACTTTGTACTGTGTTTTTGCTGGTGGCATGCCAGGTCCATTCATTTGCAATTATAGACTGTACCATGAGGTGTGTGCATGATAGCCAAAGTTGCACGGAAGTCCAGTGAAGGGCACATGGTTGCTTTAGGCAGTCTGAGACAATTAGATACATTGACTGACTAAATTTTGTTAAAAAGAGACTAAGTGGATACTGGATTTAGTGTAGCTTCTATAATCTGCAGTAGAGTTCCAGGGCATAAATTATGGAGATATCTGTGATTATACCTGTTGGATTAAATGAAACACTAATTTCAGCTAGGAAAAAAATATACATTTGAGTTAAGCATATTGGAAACATTTGACATAAAAATTAGGGAGGGTGTTGTAGGGAACAAAGGTTCTCTGTGACTTGACAGCTGCTGTTAAAAAGTGACACGAGGAAGAACCCCGTTCTGGCTCACAGCTGCCTGAAGTTACAGTGGTCTTCTCTAGTGTTACCAGAGGAATTTGCACTGCTCCTGTTTTAGAAAATGGAGACTGCTGATAGCTAACTAGATCCTTTTTGTGCTCAGGGAAACTAATTAGTTGTAGATGGACATGATGCCTCTTTTGAAAAATTTTCTGTGGTGCTAAGGATTGAACCCAGTGCTTCATACATGTTAGGCAAACACTCTACCATTGAGCCACACCCCAACTCCAGGAAACTAATTCTTAACTCTTCATTATGATCGTCATAGTTATTTGGCTTCCCATCAGTCAGTACTTTGAGATTCTAAATATGTGCAGGGTAGCATAGTACTTGACTCCAAGAAAGTTCTAAAAAGCATGAGCCATGCGTGGGGCATTTCAAATCTAGTTCAGAGTATCCTGGGACTTGTGTGACAGGATTTTTACTGGAACCGTAATCTATTTTAGTTTTATTGAAGTCCCCAAAACAGAAGGTGCCAGTTACCCTTGTGTTCCAAGGATTTGCATAGAGGTTAGCCCTGAGTTGGTTTTGTACACTTAGCTCACACTTACTTAGGGAGTAAGTATTCAGAGTTAAAGGGTCTGACAAGGATGTTTTTGGGGAACTGTTAGTATTTGATATATTCTTTGTCCTTTTTTGCCTCTACATATAGAGGAGGAGAGAGATGAGGGATATTTCTCTTAAACCCCTTTCTTTTAAGCCATATCATATGGCATAAGGATTATGCCCTGGATTATGGCATACTGTGCATGGCCACCTAAAAGGTGACATAAGTCAGGAGGGAAGGATCCATGAAAACCCCAGAAATTCAGGGTTGGAGTTGTAAATGGCCAGGTTTCATTCAAGGCCTAAGAATTTTATGTCAAAGGCCTCACTTTGAGTACTGTCTCAGGAAACCTATAGGCTCTCACAGGAAAGCCTGAACATCACATTTAATTGGTGTGGCCTTTTGACTGACCCCTCCCTATCCACTTCAACCCTCTCCACTCCTTCAGCTCCCACCCTGAAGGAACCAGGGACAGCCTTTGTGGGAACAGAAGATATGCAGAATAAGAAGGGAGACAGGAAGGGAAGATGATACTTCTCCACCTCCAGCCTAGTTGCAGACTTCTCAGACAACCTGGAAAGAGGAAGATGCTTTAAATTAGCTTTAATTTAGATGAGTATTGACTAAGGTAATTAAGATACTGTGCCAGACACCTTGATTATTGAAATTATAATGTTCTTAAGGCTGAAAGTGATTTGAAAGAGATTTTATAATCAAAGGACTGGAAAAAAGTTGAGACTTTATTTGATTTCATTCAGGATCAAGGAAAAACTTGCCCACAGAGGGACTTGGAAGGAAAATTTTATGTCCTATTTTGAGCTCTGTTGAGCTCAGTTTGTTATTTATACATTTATCACTTATTTATGTATACCTTATATAGACACATATATAATGTAATGACCTATACCCCCCAACCTAGGGTGACAGAATATTAAGGTGAGAATATATAGAGATAGTTTTCTGGTTGGAGTGTTGAAGGCGTTGCAAAGAAAGCAAGATGTGACTTGGGCTTTATTTGCCAAAATTTATTAATGTCATCTGTGTGTCATATGCTTTGTATGTATTTTTACTTCACAATAATCCTCTGAAGTTGGTATTACTTCATCTCATAGGCAGGAAAGTGGTGATTTAGACAGGTTAAATTAGCTACTCCAGTTTCCCATAGCTGATACAAATGGTAGAGCTGTATCTTGGTCTGTCTGACTTGCACAGCTCAGTCTCTTCCTATTCTTTTCTCCTGCCTCCAGGTGGTCCCACATACTGGAGTTACAGGTAGGACAGGGATGGGGATGGGATAACCTCATCTTGTGCTTAGCTGGAAAAGGAGAATGGGGGATATACAGAGCAGGAACTGGTGATGTACAACCTTAAAATCCCCAGGGGCAACTGTGTGCTCCCTCCCACCCCCAGGAGAAATGGTTCTTTCTATTTGCTCTCAGGAAGGTTTTTGTTTTCTTTTGTCTTTCTTTTACCATATACTGTTTATAGTGGGCATTGGAATATGCTCTCCTTAAACTACCCCAGTTCTTACTTTTTTTGTTTGATTTTTGTTTTTATTTTCCTGTTGAGGAAATGGGGGTTAAAGATGTTTTAATTTGCACAGGAGATCAAATAGCTAGCTATTGTGGGAATTAAATGAGAAAGTACATTTATGCAGTAATAAAGTGTTATAAACTGTCTGCCATATGGTAAGTACTCAATCCCTGGTGACTTTCGTTGCTGTGACTGTCACTTGTTATGGGATCAGTGGAAGCAGGAAAGAAGGGGAGTGGGCACTTGCTCCAGAGACTCTCAGTAGGAAGGCTGCAGGTGCTCGGAAGATGGTTATTGGATCCGCCAGTGATTTGTTGTTGAAACTCTAGTCAGGTTACTTTACCTCTTTGACAAAGTCCTTGCTCTTAAGAAGTTTATATTCTAGTTGGATGGAGGGAGGAAGGGGCAGTAAAAATCTAAAATAATACAGTAAGGTACATGTGTTGTTGAAAGAGAGGAGATAATAACAAGGAGAGGGAGAGTGAAAGAAAGAGCCCAGAAAATACTCTGAGCAAGAAAAACAAACAACTCCCCACCCCGCATCCCCAGACCCTCAGCCTTCTAGGTCATAAATCCCATATCCATTTTTCTTGTTTTTGCATTCCTTCCCTTTCTCTCTTCCTTTTTTATTTTTGCAGTACTTGGAATTGAACCCTGTGGCGCTCTACCACTGAACTACATCCCTAGTCCTTTCTAAATTTTTAAAAAATTTAAAAAAAAATTTTTTAGTTGTTAATGAACCTTTATTTTACTTACTGACTGACTGACTGACTTATTTATGTATTTATATGCGGTGCTGAGAATCGAACCCAGGATCTCACACATGCCAGGCAAATGCTCTACCACTAAGCCACAACCCCAGCCCCCTTTCTAAAATTTATTTTTATTTTGAAACAGGGTTTTGCTAAATTGCCCAGGCTGGCCTTGAATTTGCGATCCTCCTGCCTCAGCCACCCTAGTAGCTGTTACGGTTGTGTCCCACCATTCCTTGCCCTTATATCCTCTTTTATTGATTTGACTCTGTAGCTCTTATGACCTATAAGATTTTTAAGAATTAATTTTATAATAAATTTATCATGCAAAATTTCAGAGAGCAGTATAGCATACATCATGTTTATATGTAGACTCATTAATTGTCAAGGGTTTCCCACACTTGTGTTTCCTTTCCCTCCCCTTTCTATACCCTGTTCTTTTTGAGGACTTGTAATAATCCTGAGAATGTCTGTCTGTTTGCTCAAAAATGCTCATTTGTTTACAACTCCTGTGATTGCTTAGATTTAGCCTCTTATATTCTATGGAAGGGTAGTAGATTTAACTATCTGGACTGAATTCACTGTTTCCCAGAAACCAGTAAACTCAGTTGCAGTTCCTAGACGAGACACCGCCCTGTGGCAGTACTTGGGAACTACACTTTCCTCTGCTAGTGTCAGGGGAAGGTAGTTGTCACTCCTGCCCACTGAATGTGGAAGGGCGACTCATTTGCTTTTCTCCTCTTCCCCCTTCTTTTTCTCTTTAACATAGAATGTTTGAAACAGAAGATAGGGAGTTGGCATTTCTCTTAGGAGGCCAACCAGAGGACTGCTTGTATAATCTAGAGGCATGTAATAACATTCCTTCTTATCACATCATAATACTCTTGTGCTTTTAAGGGCTTTCTACAACCTTACAAGATTGGATTTCATCAGGGGAAATACATTTTTCTGCCTGAATGGGGTAGCTTCTCCTATCCTAAATTAAACTGAAGTTTATTTGCTGTTCTTATGATCTGGGAGGCATCCTGCCTTTTGAGTGGGCATTCTTTTTCTTCTGGCTAGGATCCTTCCATACATACTTCAATATACTATCAGGGAAGCATGGTCCTTTCCTCCAATCCCTATTCCTTTCTCTTTCATTGTGTTCCTCTGAACCCTTTGCTCTACTCTTCTTCCCTGCCGTTGCCTGAACCTCCACTATCTAGCTCTGTGCAATATTGTGCAGCACCCCGCCCCCTTTTCTGCCCCATAATGGCCTTTCCCGACTATGGTTGGTAACTTTCAACTTCAGGAAAGAGGTTGTTTTCTTTTCTGGCATATTAGTAAGTTTCTGTGTTTTAAGTAAATGTACGTGCAGTTCCCATGCATCATTGCAGTATTAACCTGTTAAAGTTTGTTGCTTTTTGAACAAGGTGCCGTATATTGATTTCATCCTTTGACCTTTCTGTATGGTTAACACTCCCCAGTTCCCCAGTCAGTTAAGAGTAGCTCAGTTAATGTTGTATAAAAAGCAGTGGGCTCCATGAAAGTAGGGACCTTGTCTTTACAGAGCGCATAGGAGGTTCTCCATCCCTGCTAGAATTGTAATTTTCAACAAATGTCTGAAATCAAGAGAGCAAGAAAACTGGGTTGAAGGGTTTCAAGAAGTGGGAGATAAGGCTTTGAATAGTGAATATCACAGATCACACTTGGAGGCCTTTGTGTAGAGAAATTAGTGAATTCTATAAGAAACGAGAAACTACCTAATGTATATAATCTGGAGGTATAATTCTATACATAAAAGGTCTACAAGTCTTTATGGATTTTTATTTTTGTATATACCTGTGTGATTACTACTCAGATCTAGAAAATCTTTTCAGAACTCCAGATGAGCACTTTTTATTTTGATTTACAATATTGAAATATGAGTACCAGAGGTTACATGGTTGGTCTGTGGTATAAGTAGGACTGGAATTGTTACAACTGCTCCCTCGATTAGCAAGTCTTTTTTTTTTTTTTTTGCGGGGGGGAACCGGGGATTGAACTCAGGGGTACTGGGCCACTGAGCCACATCCCCAGCCCTATTTTGTATTTATTTAGAGACAGGGTCTCACTGAGTTGCTTAGGGCCTCCCTAAGTTGCTGAGGCTGGCTTTGAACTCACGATCCTCCTGCCTCAGCCTCCCGAGTAGCTGGGATTACAGGCATGCGCCACCACGCCCGGCTAGCAAGTCTTTATACTTGAATAAGAATGCTAGTTCAAATACCTAATAGCATGAGAAAAGTAATAGTTATTTTATGGTTGTATTGATTAATCATCGGCATGTCTTGTCACTTTATATGCATTATTTCATTTTATCTGCTCCACAAGCTTTTGTAACTCTTGTTTTATAGATGCTCAAGGTAGAGAGCTAAAGCAATTTGCTTCAGATCCTACAGCTAGAAAGTAGCAGAGTTAGAATTAAACTCAGGATTGACTATCACCAGAGACTAATTACTTTTTCTATTGCCTCAGATATCTGATACCTGAGTTAAAATGACAAAAATTTTATGTTTTTGTGGTGGGAAGTGATGGTTGTATTTTTTATATGTGTACAATGATTGCTTATTTTAGGCACATTCTGACCTCTTGCTTACTGAATGAGTTATGAGAGGGAAAGTAGTTGAGACTCATTTATTAGGGAATTGACATAGTAGGATAAATCCTAATACAATGAAAACATCTTGATTAGTTCTGGACTAAGTGAAATTTTATAAAGTTAATGAACAGAGACATAAGTTTTTTCCTTTTCTTTCTTTTTTTTTTACAGTCCTATTTTGTAACAGATTATGATCCAACTATTGAAGATTCCTACACAAAGCAGTGTGTGATAGATGACAGAGCAGCCCGGCTAGATAGTAAGTAAACTTACTTATTTTAATAGTTAATCTGTTCTATTTTTAAAAAGTTACCTCTGGTATTTTGCTAGGTTAAATAGTATAATGGAAATATTAGATGATCTCAAATGTAAGCCTGCCTTTTTCATTAGTTTTGATCGATGAGTCTGCATATTGGTCAATTTTAAATATCTCTCTGTAAATGAAAAGTACAATAGTAATTGAACTGATCTTGTTCTGCTAAGACTGGGCTTGTCATTGTAATTTGTTGAAATATATTTATTGGTACAGTTGGACATAATAAATCAGGTCTCATTTCTTCCTGCTGTTTGGCAGAGGTTACAATGGGGAAGTGACTATAGGGTTTGCCCAGAGACTAACAAAACTGCATGGTTAAATATACTACTTCCTCACAGAAGAAAACCCTCTTCTTTAAATTTGTGTGCTTCTTTTATTCAAAGAAATTAAGAAATGTATTAGCACCTGTCCAAAGTATGGCATTTTATGTGGTGTGGGGTCAGGTAACAACCACTTTTCTTTCTTGAATTTGTGGTATCTTTTTCAGATCTTTACATGGAGGACATAAACATTCAAGTGATTTCAGAGGTTATCTAATTCCATCTGCCTAGATGTGTGTGATATTTTTAACCTTGTAATTGGTATGCTAATATATTCTAACTATACAATCAATCTGTGCTGATGAAAATAAACTCTGAAACTGTCTGCCATTAGAATGTGTTTGTCTTTAGTAATGAGAATAAAGTGCTAAGAGAGGAATGCCATTTCCTTTTTATACCAAGAATAAGGTGAGCTCTAGAGGACCCACATGAAAGGGGCCTATCTTTGTAGAGAAGCACTTTATAAAACGAAAATACAGTTCTTTTTGTGTTTTTTTTCCCCCTTTAGTTTTAGATACAGCTGGACAGGAAGAGTTTGGTGCCATGAGAGAACAGTATATGAGGACTGGTGAGGGCTTCCTGTTGGTCTTCTCAGTCACAGATAGAGGCAGGTTAGTACCAGTATTAAAATGTAGTCCATTGGTCCTATCTAGGTCTTGATTTTATTTAATTTATATTTTCTTGTTTTTATAAAAAAATGGAAAAATAATCAAATACTAACTGCAGCATGGAGCTTGTTGAATTATGATTTGTGACCAAATTAATTAATTAATTTCATTTTATTTTTTTTTTAAGTTTTGAAGAAATCTATAAGTTTCAAAGACAGATTCTCAGAGTAAAGGATCGTGATGAGTTTCCAATGATTTTAATTGGTAATAAAGCAGACCTGGATCATCAAAGACAGGTAAGAAGGAATTTCACTGCTGGGAAATCATGTAAGTGAAGTGATAAATTGAATGAAATGATAGAAAGTTCTGTGATCAAAAACAAACAAACAAAAAACTGTGCTGCATGCCACTTCAGTATTTATTGCTGAGTCTAGCACACTGAATCTTAGAGAAGCTACATTAGGTAAACAATAAAAAGAAGATTTAGAGAAGTTAAAATTTCACGATTTTACACAAAATTTCAGAAGATTCTATAAGCCTGCAAGTATTGGTACTAGTTCAAATCCCATGTAATTTCTTGGGTAATATCTAAGAACTCTAATTTAGTTAGACAGTCTCAAATGCCTACTTTATTTACTGTGAATTTGAAATTACCTTTGTTTAGAGACTGACTTTAATGTAAACTACAGCATTTTAATTTTTCCTAACTCTAGTGGCTGAATTTCTATTAATTTTTCTTATTGGCCTGCTCTAATAACAATAGCTTTTAAGATGAGAATCTATTTAGTTGCCTGCTTATTCTCATTTATTTCTTTACTCACTTATTGAAAATCGTATTATTTAAATTTTTTGGTATGTGTTGTTCACTCATGTTTTTGTGGGGGAGAGGAAGAAAGTCAGCTGTAAATTAATGCAGGTTCTGTATTATTTGAGGTATCTTTAAATCTTTAGTCTCTAGCTCACATCCGGAATGATTATTATTTAAATTGTTTCTTTTGCTGGCATTTAAGTACTCTGGCTTTTGCATAATTTTGTGTTAATAGATTAAGATTTTTGTTGGATTGGGTATGGTGGTATTTGCCTTGTTTACTCCCTCCCTCCTTCACCTTAGCTGCCCTCTCTCCTTTCCCCCTTGCTTAGTTACTTAATTGCTAATGGTCACCATTAATTTGAGAAAGGCACTCCTTACACTTTTACTAAAAATACCTAAGTGTTAACCAACTCAGTCTCCTTCATCTGTCAGTGCATTGATGGAGTGTGCCCACTACAGCCTTCTAGGATAAAGAATCCTTTCTCTTCAGTTAATGGAGGGTTTTCTAGTCCTGCCTGTTTGCCTTGTGTGCATCTAAAAGAGTTGGATGTAGGTGCCATGAGGACTTTTGGTTTTGATTGGTCAGTTTTGTCCATGCTTTATTTTCAGCATGTTGAACAAACATATGCTCCTAATATTTGTTGAATGAATGACTGGGCATCCACTGATTCAAGATGTGGTATTAACATGATGATACTTTCTACAAAACATATTTTTGGAAACAAGTTTTATTTCTGTATACTTCATTAACCCATTTTGTCTTATCACCTGAGCTGTGGGACACCTATAAAAACTAAAATGTAATATGTAATTTTAAAGTATATAATACATAATAGTATAATTATGTTATGCTATAATATTAATTAGTATTAATTTTAATATATATAAAGTGTTCGAATGTATATATGTCAATTTTATTGAAATATTTGTAGAATTGAGAACTTGGGACCTAATGGGTTAACTTGACTACTTGAGTTCATATTATTGTGGATTTTCAATAATTTGTTCCTTTGAACTGAGTCTCAAAGTTTCCAACAGCTGGTGAATTTGTTGTGTCAGATTTACTTTGGATGTTCAAAACAATTCTGAATAGAGCTCAGACCTACCAAATAGAGTATCTAGAAGATAAGGCTTAGTATTTGTATCTTCGTAAAACTCTCTGAGTTGAGGAACTCTAGAAAATATTTGTTTATGTAGACATCAGTCTGCTTTTATTTGGGGCTTCACAATGTGTTGTCCTTTTTGTTTGCTTTGGTGGTAACAGTGCTATCTCTGCTTCTTGTTTAAAAGTATGCCACACTAGTGAGCATATGTGTGGTTAGAGATCTCTTGGCCAGAAAAGTATGTACAGATTCTTGTTCTTGATTCCTGGAAAACAGTGATACACAGCCAGACTTCAAATAAGTGAGTTGGGTCACAGTGGCATATGCCTGTAATTCCAGTGACTTTGGGGACTGAGGCAGAGGAGTGCAAGTTCAAGGCCACCCTCAACAACTTAGCAAGATTCTGTCTCCAAATAAAAAGAAAAGGAGGTAGGGATGTAGCTCAGTGGTAAAGTGCCCTTGGGTTCAATCTCCAGTACAAAAAAAGAAAAGAAAAGAAAAGAAAAGTATGTAAACAGTCTTAGCAATGGGATTTTTAATCATCTAGACTATGGATTCATTAATTTTCTTAACTATGTACAAAGGTAGGTCATTTGCCATCCCTTTTTATCTGCTTTACATTATGCATAATGGGTAGGGCAAGGTAACTGTTTTTCTTGTATTGGAGATTGAATCCAGAAGTGCTTTACCACTGAACCACTTCCTCAGCCCCTTTTTATTTTGTATTTTGAGACAGGATCTTGCTAAACTGTGGAGGCTGGCCTCGAACTTGTAATTCTTCTGCTTCAGTCTCCCAAGTTGCTGGAATTATAGGTCTGGCACCAGGTAACTTTTTCCAGAACAATTGAGCAGAAAGACAGTAGTACTTCTTCTTCTTTTTTTTTTTTTTTTGATGCTGGGGAATTTGAACCCAGGGCTTCATGTATGCCAGGTAAGCACTTACCACTGAGCCACACCCCCAGCCTGACAGTAGTATTTTTATGTTTTTCCTCCCCAAGTCAAATTTACAATAATAAACAATTTGAGGTTGACTTGCAATATTTATTTATTTTTGTGGTACGGGAAATTGAACTCAGGGTTGCTATAGCACTGATCTACATTCTCGGTATTTTTAAAAAAAAATTTTTTTAAAAATCTGAGACAGGGTCTCCCTAAATTATCTAGTCTGACCTTGAATTTGCAGTCTTCCTGCCTCAGCCTCTCTGAGTCTCTGGGATTACAGGCGTGTGTCTCTGTGCTAGGCTGACTTAAAATCAGCCTAAATATTTATTTTAATTTTTATTCTTATATCCTCTTTCACTTCAGGATCTATTTATTTGATTAGTCACACTCAATTTACTTGTGTTTATTTAGTTAACTCATTCTTCTAAGTCTTAGAGGTACAAAGACAATGTGTGTTAATACTTAGTCTCAGAGGACATCTTGAAGTGATGGGAGAACAAGAAAACAACCAAAATTTGTAGTGTCACGTGTTATGAATTTTGTCAGTGGCAACCTTTGAGTGTGATGAGAGCTCTGAGATGGTACTTCTAAAACATCATTGTCACTGGGAGGGAGTTTCTTGTTGCTTGAGTCTTGAAAGGTTAGTGAGAAATAAGAATATTAAGGTTGAGAGAGAAGTGATGACATCCCAGGAAGAATAGAATTTTGACTGCATTGGAGTTATTTTTTTATTTATTAATTTTTTTTGCGGTGCTGAGGATTGAACCCAGGGTCTTGTGCTTGCAAGGCAAGCACTCTACCAACTGAGCTACATCCCCAGCCCGGGGTTATTTTTATAAGAGTTTACCACATCAAATATTCTTTTTTTTTTTTTGTACTGGGGATTGAACCCAGGGGCACTCAATCACTGAGCTCCATCCCCAGCCCCATTTCGTATTTTGTTTAGAGACATGGTCTCACTGAGTTGCTTAGGGCCTCGCTAAGTTGCTGAGGCTGGCTTTGAATTCGAGATCCTCCTGTCTCAGCCTCCCAAGTGCTGGGATTACACACATCAAATATTCTTAAAATAGATATTATCCTCTCTGAATTGGTGGATCTTTAAAGTTTTCCTCCTATTGTTTGACTTCCTTACCTAATTGTGTGCATAATTTGATTTATATTTTAGACTCATAGGCCTTATTAGTAGGTATTTTATTCTGAAGAAAGAGAAGGTAAATTTAAAAGTGACATAAATTTGGGTTCACTCAATGCTTAGTGGAACCTGTCTGCTACCTTGTTGAAATGCAACAAGGACACAGACTATTAAGAAGTGATTGTTGGATATATGTACATTAATGTAATAAACAAATGTTATTGTATTTAGGTTGCTGAATTTTGGGAACTGAGTATTGGTAGAACAAGTTAACTGGAGAACATTAGGGGGAATGTTACTTGAGCTTAAATGAGCCCGGGAATAATTCATATTCTAGTCAAGAAGAATGAAAAACTTCCTATTTCTTGTGGTATTGGGTTGTACACTTAGTAGTGGGGCAAAATTAACCCTAGACTAATTTATTTTCTTCGTATTTCATAACAAAACCTAAAACCTGATCCCTAATGATCAAACTGTTTCCAAATAATTAGAAGATAGATCAAGAATATGTACAACACAGAATACAAAATATCTGGTATCCAATTGGTAAAAATCCTATGCATCCACTCAAACATCATGTTTGAGTGCATGTAAAGGAAGAAAATGTCCAATAATAACAGAAGAATCCAGTTAATAGAAACAGATCCAGAAATAATGTAGATGATAGAATTAGTGGATAGAGACATTAAAACAATTACTTTAACTATATTCCACACATTCAAGAAGCTAGATGAAACAGTATGTTAAGTGGAATTGACATGGAAGAATATGTTAAAAGATCCAAATAAAAATTCCTGAAATTAAAACTACAGTGAGATGAAAAATGTACTGGAGGAATTAGCAGAAGTAACAGCTGAAAAATTTTGAAATTTGATGAAAACTGTAATGTACACATTATCAAACTATAAGCAAGACATGTAATAATGGTATTTCTTTTTTTTTTTTTTGGAACCAGGGATTGAACTCAGGGACACTCGGCCACTGAGCCACATCCCCAGCCCTATTTTGTATTTTATTTAGAGACAGGGTCTCACTGAGTTGCTTAGTGCCTTGACCTTGCTGAGGCTGGCTTTGAACTCGGGATTCTCCTGACTCAGCCTCCCAAGTTGCTTGGATTACAGGCGTGCGACACCGCGCCCGCCTTAATGGTATTTCTTAAAACCAATGATAAAGAGAAATCTTGAGAAGTAGCCTGATAAAAGTAAAATATTGCATACAGAGGAATAAAGATAAAGGTGGCCGTATTCATCATTGTTTCTCATGGAAAACAATCCTGCATCTTTCAAATACTGAAAGCAAAAAGCTTACCTACCAATATTTTATTTAAAAAAAGAAATGAAGGTGAGATAAAGATTTCCCTCAAACATAAAATGAGTCCATTACTAATCAGAAATGAGGAAAGAAGTCTAAGGGGAAAAGATACCAAATGGAAATTTGAATCAACTTGAAAGAATGAAGAGCACTGGAAATGGTAATTATATTGGGAAAAAATAGTTTTTTATTATTTAAATTAAAACATAACTGAACCTTCTAAGCAAAAATAACATTGTGAAGTAAAAGGTAAAAATAGTGAAAAAAAAAAAGAGAAAGGTAGAGACAGACTCTCAAAGTTCTTAAACTGTACATTAATTGGTATAATACCATTTGAATAACACTGTGATGATTTGAAAATGTATACTGTAAACTTTAAAGCAAACAAGGTAGTATGACAGATACATGGCTAAGTAGCCAACAAAGAAGATAAAATGGAATTGCAAAAAATTTCAGTTAACACAAAAGCAGAAAAAATGGTAAGTAGGACAAAGAACAGGGTGGCTAAGAAGCAAACAGCTAGATGCTCAACTATATTGATTAAATATGAATTGTGTGAATACCTCAATTGAAAGGCACATGTTGTCAGATTGGATGAAAGAATATACCTCCCATTTCCCATCCTGTACTGGGGATTGAAGACCTACGTCCCAAGTGCCTTTTATTTTGAGATAGGATCTCACTAGTGTACACATTATGAAACTATGAGCATAAGAAACATGAAGAAAATTTTAAGACACAAAATAATGAAATTTCTTAAAACCAGGCTGTTTTGAAACTTGAAATCCTCCTGCCTTAGCTTCCTGCCTGAGTGGTGGGATTACTTATAGGTGTGTGCCTTTGTGTTTGCCAAAAAGCCTACTTTTTTAAAAACACAGCCAGGATAATAGTAAAAGGATGGGCTGGGAGTGTGTCATTTGCTTGTAATCCCAGCGACTTGGGAGGCTGAGGCAGGAGGATAGCAAGTTCAAAGCCAGCCTCATCAATTTACCCTAAGCAACCTAGCAAGACCCTCTCTCCAGAAAATAAAATAAAAATGGACTGGGATGTGACTCTGGGGCTAAGCACCTTTGGGTTTAATCCCCAGTACCAAAAAACTAGCAACAAAAAAGTAAAATGATGGGGTAAGATATACCCTGCCAATATAACGAATATAAATTTCAAGAAGCTATATAAATAGTCATTTTTACAGCTGAGTAGTATTGGGGATAAAGAGTGTAATTTCATGTTGATAAAGAAATTAATTTATCAAGAGGATCTTACAGCCCTAAACATTCAATGTAATATTAGATTGGTCCAACCAATCTAATAACAGCTTTAAAATTCCTAAAGTAAGAGTTATAAGAACTGCAAAGAGAAATAGGCAAGTTCATGCTTACTAGTGACTTCAACACCCTTCTCAATAATTGATAGAGAATCAGTGAGATACAAATGACTTGAACAACACTAACAACTTATCCTAATTGTCATTGAACAACATAGAATATACTTTTTTTGAAACAAGTATTATAAAACAAGCCTCAATAAATTTAAAAAGATTCTAGTTAGATGACACTTATTCTTTGATGATAATGGAATTATATTGGAACTTGATAACCAATATCTAGGAAATCTCCACCCACTAGGAAACTAACATTTCCATTAACAATTGGGTCAAAGAAAAGAAATTAAAAGGAAGATTACAAATTGTTATGAACTAAATGAAAATTAAACATCAAAATTTGTGTTATGTGCTAATAATGTATATGTATGGAGAAGTTAATAACACTAAATACTTGTATTAGAAAACAGATCTTCATTCATTAACTTTAGATTCTACCTTAAGAAATTAGAAGAAGCCAGGCACAGGGTGTATGCCTGAAATCCCAGCAACTGAGGAGGCTGAGGCAGGAGAATTGCAAGTTTGCCAGCTTGGGCAACCTGGTAAGATCTTGTCTCAATATTTAAAAAAGTTAAGCTGGGCGTGGTGGTGCACGCATGCAATCCCAGCAAGGGAGGAGGCTGAGGCAGGAGGATTGCAAGTTCAAAGCCAGCCAGTTCAAAGAGAGGTCCCATGTAACTTACTGAGATCCTTTCTCATAAATAAATAAATAAATAAATAAATAAATAAATACATACATACAAATAATAACATAAAAAGGGTTGGGGATGTGGCTCAGTGGTGAAGTGCCCCTGGGTTAAATCCCCAGTATCAAAAACAAAAACAAACAAACAAAAATGTTAGAAATATAGCTGAGCATTAGAACACCTCTGTGATCAATTCCTCAGTACTGCCAAAATAAACCCCCAAACAAAACAAAACAAAACAAAACTAGAAGAAGAACAGAGCAAATTAAAAGTATAGTAAATAGAAGGGAAATAATAAGGAATGGAATACAATGAAATAAAAAATAGAACTTTGGGTCTCAGTGGTAGAGTGTGTGGTTAGCATGTGCAATAACCAGCACCCAAAATGAAAATAAAAAAATCATAATACAACCCAAAATAAATATAACCCCAAAAGTGTTGTTTATTAGATCAATTGAACCAAGAAATCTCTAGTTAGAATGAGAGATCAACATTTGGAATGAGAGATCTTACAAATGTTTAAAAATAATAAAGAGAAGCTACAGAAAACTTTATGCCAATAACCTTAGTAAGTTTGGTGAAATGGATGTGTTCCTTGAAAGATACATAGTATCAAAGCTTGTTCCAGAAACAAATATATAAGCTGAATAATACTGTCTATCAGATAAATTTGATTTGTCCCAAAAACTTCACTTCAAAGAAAACTGCAAGCCCAGAAGGATTCACTGGTGAATTATACCAAACATTTAAGGAAGGAATACTCCCTGTTGTGTCTGTACTGTTCCAGAATACTGAAGAGAGAGAATTCTTTCCAGCTCATTATATGAAATCAGAATTAGTCTGAAACTGAACCAAAGACATGAAAACTCCAGTCCAGCATCTCTCTTGAACGTACATGTCAGAAGTTCTTAATAAAATGTTTGTAAATAGGATTTATCAATACATGAAAAGAATAATATACTACTCAAGTATAGGTTTATTCTAGGAATGTAGTGTTAATTTCATATTTGAAAATGATTCCATATAATTCATCATGTTAACAAACGGAAGCAAAAGTCACGATCTTCTCAGTAGATGGAGAAGAAAATATTTGATAAAATTCAACATCCATTTCTGAAAAACACCGTTTACAAATAGAACAATAAGAAATTTTGGCAACTGGATAAAAGGCATCTACAATGAAATTCTATAACTATCTATATATTTAATGGTGAAAGATGAAATGTTTTGTCCCTAAGATCAGAGACACATCCAGAACACTCCTTTTACCACTTCTGTCATTTATAGGAGGTTCTGGGCAGTGCAGCAAGGCAAGAAACAGAAAGGCATCCATGTCAGAAAAGAAGAAATAAAACTGCTTATTAACAAGTGACATGATCATACATGCCTTTGGAAGTTTGCAAAAGAACTTTTAGAAAAGTGAGTTTAGAATGTTTCCAGAGTACAAAATAAATACATAGAATCATGATTCTGTTTATATAGTGTAAAACAAGTTTATCATTGAAAAGTGACCAGAAAAAATGTTGTTCTGCATGGGTGATGGGTTTCCAGATTTTCTTTTCTTTCTACCCATCTGACTTTTCTAAGCTCATCTTTTGACTTTTTTCTTTCTTTCTTCCTTTCTTTTTTTTCTTTTCTTTCTTTTTTTTTTTTTTTTGTGGTGGTACTGGGGACTGAATCCAGAAGCCAGGTCCTTGCTCATGCTAAGCAGGCACTCTACCACAAAGCCACATCCCCAGCCCCCACTCAGAATTCTTTTTATTGCTGTCATCACCACTAAAGTAAACACAGAAGGGTTTCAGTTCTTCTTTCAGTTCTTAGGACTTAGAAATCCCAGTTGTTTTCACAGCATCACACGTACCTTTTCCTTTGAGAGGGATACTTCCTCACCCCACTTCCACCTAACTCCAAACTCTATTTATTTGCTTAAATATAATTTCCTCAGGGTTAGATACTCTAGTACCTCTTTGTGCTTTTCTTTCCTAAACACAGAAGAGTTTACTTTAGTGGTGATGATAACAATAAAAGGAATTTTGTCTTAGAAACATAATTTTAAGCCCCACTATGTGAATGTAACATAGTTTAATAATTTTAGGTAAGAATCACTATTCAAATTCTTTACAATTTAAAATATATGGGTAGCCAGGTGCCGTGGCACACATCTGTAGTCCTGGTGACTCATGCGGCTGAGGCAGGATTGAGATCAGTTCCAGACCAGCCTCCGCAATTTAGTGAGGTCTTAGGGGGTGGGACTTAAAAGGGCTGGGGATGTGGCCAGTGGTAAGCCTCTGGCTTCAATCCCTGGTACCAAACCACCCCCACCAAAAAAAAAACACAAAACAAACAAACAAACAAAAAACCCCAAACAAACAAACAAAAAAACCCAGAACAAAAACAAGGAAAAAAAACCAATAAGACAAAAACCTATCTATCTATGGTATTTGTCTATTCATGTTTTATTCTGGCCTACTGTTTTTATGTCAGCAACGTTACCCTTCCTATGGTCCTGTTCATCACTGATTTTTCTCTATGTATTTATGAGTGTGTGTTGGGTATCAGGTACTGTGAACTCAATGATGAGGAGGTCTTAGAAGCATGTGGTCTTCTTCCTCTGAATCTCTTGCTCTTTTCTGTGTGCTGTATTTCAGCCTGAAGAGACTTTCAGTTCTTAGGACTTAGAAATCCATTTGTTTTCACAGCATCACACATACCTTTTCCTTTGAGAGGGATACTTCCTCACCCCACTTCCACCTAACTCCAAACTTTATTCTTTGCTTAAATATAATTTCCTCAGGGTTAGATACTCTAATACATCTTTGTGCTTTTCTTTTCTAGAATGTATTGTTGTTGTAGTTAATATTTTTGGTGTACTCTCTAGACCTAAATCTTGTATGGTAGCATAGTGATCCTTGGTATCCACAGAGGACTGCTTCTAGGACCCCCCTCCCCCCATACACTAAAATCTTTGGATGCTCCAGTTCCTTGTATAAAATGATACAGAGTTTGCATTTAACATACACATGTTCTCCTGTATACTTTTTAAATCATCTCTCTACATTACTTATAATGTCCAATACAATGTATTGTGTAAATAGTAGTTGGGTTGTATTCTTTAGGGGATAATGACAAGAACAAAAGATCCTGCATATGCTTAGTACAGTTTGATTCAAGTATTTTTGATCTGCAGTTGGTTTAACCTGTGTGGAGCCCACAGATTTTGAGTGTTGACTGTATTTCTCTCACAAGTATGTTCTTCTGAGTTGTTCTACAGAGGTGGGCTTCAGTTCATGTTGAGCTGTAAAGTCTGTTGGTTCATTTTGTAAAAGAGCTTGGCCTCTGGAATAACAGTACAATCTGTAGTCAGGATTAGATGAAGCAAATTAATACTATACCTTAAACACAGCTCTTGGAATTTCAGGTAACACAGGAGGAAGGACAGCAGTTAGCACGGCAACTTAAAGTAACATACATGGAGGCATCAGCAAAGATTAGGATGAATGTAGATCAAGCTTTTCATGAACTTGTCCGGGTTATAAGGTAAGCAAAACACGTGCTGGAAGTGTTTTATTAAAGAGAAAATTGTATGTAGGATCGATTCCTTTCTAGGGGTTAATTGTACATGGAGTGTTAAATTTTAATTAGGTACACAATATATTTTGGGCACTTCTAATGTAATTTATTATATTGAAGTAGAAAGTACATTTCGGGATTTTCAAAAGACTAAATGCACTTCCCAAAGTGATGTGTGGACATAGTGATGACAGCAGCTAACTCTGGAGTGGTAATCAAATATCTGCCTGATATTATGCTTAATGCTTTAAATGTATTACTGTATTTAGTCCTCACTACAACCCAGGGAACTAAATATTTTCTTTTATACTTACCTTCAGATGAGAAAACAGAGGTACAGATAAGTTAAATATCTTGTTTATGGATATATTAAATGACAGAACTGGGGTGAATCCAAATCTCTGGTTCTAGAGCTGGTATTCTTGGTTTTGCATTTTACAGCCTTCTCCCAGACTAAGAGAAAGAGAGGTAGTAGAGATTCAGCAATCCCATGAGGTGTGAAACGTGATACCCCAGTTCATAAAGAGTTTTTCTGGGAGGTGATTTAAGAGACCCCTGGTGGTTAAGAAAGTGTTAATGGATTCCAAAGCTTAAGGTTATGGGTTATGCCCGCTGGAGTTAATATATATCTATATGACTGCATGTGAGAAAGATTAAGTTGCTTCAGTGAGGGTTTGTGTGTGTGTGTGGTTCTGGGAATTGAACCTAGAGCCTTATACTTGCTGGGCAGGTGTTCTACCAGTAAGCTACATCTCTTGTCCTATTAAAAAATTTTTTGAGACAGGGTCTCACTAAGTTACCTAGACTGGCCTTGAACTTGTGATCCTCCTGCCTCAGGCTCCCATGTAGCTGGATTTATAGGCATGTGCCACTGAGCCTGGCTAGTGAGTGGGAATTGATTTTGAGTCTTGATGGCTTGGCCTCTACTTCACCCTCTGCTCTGTACTGGGTGTCTCTGCTAAGTAGACAGTTTGACAGGAATGTGGAATAGACTCTTGTTCATTGTGTATTTCTGGTGAATTGACACCTGAACTGTGGGCTTCTTGGGTATTCTCTCTATGGAGTAGAAAAAGTGAAGGTCATAGGTTTTAGTTTTTTAGTAGTTTGTTAAAAATATAAGTCCTGTTGTTATCCAGAATTTCAGTGTGGCAAGGTGAAAGAGCTCTGGAAACGGATGGTAGTGATGGTCATATAACAGTGTGAATATAATAAACTGGTAAAGCTGGAAAGTTTGATATCTTGTATTTAACCATCTCCCAACTTAGTTCTATTTTAGTGTTACAAAACCGGTGAACTAATTCATTCTTAAAATGATTATTACTGCCTTTTTGAAATATCTTGTCTGTCCTTTTGACCCTCAAGAGCTATTCTTATCTATTAATCAACCAGGAGTGAGAAAGGGAGGTAGAGAAGGTTTTTTTTTAAAGTTCCAGACACCATCAGTGAAATTTTAACATTACAAGATATTAAGTCCTCATAATAGCTGTGAAAGCTGAGTTTTTGTTATTCTCTTCTAAGAAACAGAGGCTTACAGAGGTGAACTAGATTGTTTAATACTGACTCTAATAAAAGAGAGATAGGAATAAGAATTGCATGTGTACTTTTTAAGGGTAATTTTGTATGGTAGGCTGGCTCCAAGGGATGTTTATCCTTAAGTATATTACAGGGTCAAGGAATTTCAAACTGAGGAGGGAACATGGAGGTTACTGAGTCCAGCATCTCATCTAATTCAGGGCTTTCCCATGAAGGCAGCTTGGGACAGCTCTGCTTAGTTTGTGCTGATGGATTTGTGCCTCCTTGTTTTGTTTTTCTTTCAAAAATATGCTTGAATCCCTAGTTGAATTGGAGAGCATATGCACTTAAATGAGACTTGCCCAAAAGAATCTGTATCTTCATTACCTAGTAGGAAATTATATTTAGATTTTTCTGTCTTACAGGAAATTTCAAGAGCAAGAATGTCCTCCTTCACCAGAACCAACTCGGAAAGAAAAAGACAAGAAAGGCTGCCATTGTGTCATTTTCTAAGAATCCCTTGAGTTTTAGCTACCAACTGCCAGGAAAAGCCCTCATCTCCTTCTGTCCTTATGGTTTACATCATGTTGGTACCTTTCTAGCCTTAGACAAATGATCACCATGTTAGCCTTAGACCAAGAAGCTGGCTACTCCTTTCCATGAAGCTAATATAATGGTTCTTTCCAGATCAATTTAAAGGAAACACTAAGGCTGCTTCAAAGATTATCTGATTCCTTTTGAATACATGTATACATATACATATTCTTTTTTAAGGGCTTACATTTTAATAGGGATGAATTAGTTTTGGAACCTAAGCTATTTGCTAAGCTGAAGTTATAGATTGTGAAATAATTTTTAACTTCTGGAATCATGTTACCTACTGTTACTCTAAATAGAAGCATAAGGAGGTTTTTCTTTTAAAAAATGTGAATTCTTTGCCTCTTTAAAAATTTTGATGTCAACTTTAGTTAACCTTAAATACACTGAATGAAATACACAAAAGTGAGACATCTCAGACCTTTCTTGATACTGTAGCTTTTGTTTTCCAGTGGCCAAAATACCAAAATGCCTATTATATTTATGGTTTAAAAACTGCTGATCAAGCCTGTTATTACTCCTCATCTTGAAGATAATAGTGTTCTGTGTGGCCAAATAGTTGGACTCATTCTGGACTTTGTCATCTCAATGTGTACTTGGTTTCTTAATTTAACTCTTTTCACAGACATGCTAAGGGTAAGAATAATTTCTGTCTGTCTTCCTTTTCAAGTATTTCTGGTTAAGGGATTCAAAAAAACTAAAGTTGTTTTTGTTTGCTGTAATATAAAATATGGAATTGATCTTTCCAGAGTCAGAGATGATTAATGTTTTTGCTATATACTTTTATACATTATTTTCTTATCGAACTAGTTAACAAGTATTTTTATATGTTTGTAAGCAAATATGCTTCCACAGCATACCTTGTGTATATGTAAAGATAAGTATTTAATTCTCACTGTTCATTTTTAACCAACAAAGAAAAAAAAAGTGAAAACTATAGAAACTGTGGTAGAACTTTTACTTGCTGGTCTGATCCTGATTGTATCTATCTTTGGCCAGTTTTATCCTCATTCAAGAAACCTTCCCAATTGAATACAACTGGATGAGACTCTGAAATCACCTTCGATATCCCCTGCTATATATTGTCTGTTATATCAAGTATTAATTGTAAAACTTGTAATTGACAATTAGTATAATTGTGGATGGCTTCTGATTTTGTTTTTAATTCTGTGGATTGTGTTTAAACAATTCAAAAGTATGTTCCTGAGTTTGAGATACTGAGTGGTATTGCACAGTTGTCACTTTATTGAATGTGTACAACAGTCCCATGAACTTTATAGAGCATACCCTTGGATAGCTTCAGGTGCTGAAATTAAAGTTGATCTGTTATCACAAGACAATATTCTATCACTCATTTTGTTATTTTAGTGGTTTTGTGAGACTAAGTATTAGGAGAAACTTAGTAGCTCTATGCCTTCTCAACATTGTCTTAGGATTTGCATCTAAAAGTCACATTGGTCATTCAGCAGGGGAACTTGATATGAAACATTTTGGTGGTGTTAGTGATTTCTAAAATGGTTCTCTAGGTCAGTGTTTCTCTTTTTAAATGAAGTGGTCCTAATAGACCACTGTCCCAACTGTAGAGGAGAGGAGGGTGAAGGGTGGGATATATATATATCTCCATCCCTCTGAGGATGAAGCCTAAAGCAGTTGAAGCAGGACAGACAATACATTTGTTTGAATATTAATAAAAATTACACAGTTTCACATTGTCCTTCATAATTATACATTAATATGGAATTATGTTTCAAGTCTTATAAAATAATTGTCCAGGAAGATACCAACTTTATCCTGTGCTACTTAACTAGCACTATAACATATCCTTGGTAGTGCTTTTAGTTGGGAATTTTGCTTTGTTTTGTTATTGTTTCGTTTTTTGTTTTGGTTGCTAAAGTTTTATTTCTATCATAGGTAACTTCACATAATAAGTGTTTGCTTACGTAATATCCAGATTTAATGGGATCCTCTTCAGACTTTATCTCAATATTTTTCTCTTTGTGTTTCACTTTGGACTATTATTGCTGTTATCGTCAAGTTCCCTAACCTTTACTTCTGCAGTAAAGGTTTAATCTCTTAATCTCATCCACTAAGTTTTCATTTCAGACTTTTTTCTCTACAAGTTCCATGTCCTATTTCAGTCCTCATGTTCATATATTCCTCTTTTTAGTGGGGTTCACAAGAGAATTGAGCCCTTAATACCCTATTTGTTGACTGTTACGAATTAGCGTCTCATGTCTGCATCTAAAATGGTACTTAGCTGTGTACTATCTTTGGGTGACTTGAGGAATTAATCACTCAACAAACTCTGCAGGTCTGTCTTCTGGCACAGATTTCAGGTTGAGAAAGGCTGAGTTGACTGAAAGAACATGTTCTTAATAGTTGTTGTAATGTTTTTGCTCTCATCTCTTTCATTATTTGGAATTGTTTCTGTTGCCTGATTTTTCTTGGTTTCACATTTTCTTGCTTTTTCACACATCTAGTAAATTTTGGATGATAGACATTGAATACTTTTTTATGTTGGGTGTCTAGATTGTATTATCTTTACCTGAAGGTTTTGAGGATTTATTCTGGAAATCAGCTAATTTACTTGGTTGTTCATTTTGGTCTTTTCAGATTTTGTTCTCAATCTCAATGTAGTCTCAAGTAGCCTTTTTTCTCAAAATAGTTTAGCTTCACTACTTAAATGTGGCCCTTTGGGGGACTCTACTAAAAGCCCTGAGTGATCAATAAGGACTCTACAATTTGTCTTGTGTGAACTCAAACAATTCTCAGCCCCATATGAGATATGGGAAGCTTTTCTAGTCATAACTCTTGGGTCATTCTTTGATCAGTCTCTGGAGTTTCACCCTGTATAAAACTAGTTTAATAGTTTGCAAAGACTTATTGACTGTACATATACATGGAGCTCCTTTTCTGGGTATCCCTTTTCCCTTAAGAACTTTGTCCAGATACTTTCAGGTGCTTTAGACTTCCTAGGCTCCAATGTCAATCTTCTCAGCTCAGGGAAACTTTTGAGCCCTGCTTGGAATCTCCTGTCCCTTCTACAGTGTGGAATGTGCCTGTAAGCAGAAAGCCAGGGCAGTCTTAAGGCTTACATTATTTGTTTCTCTTCCAGTTGGGATTGTAGTGCAGCACTTCCTGGTATGCAGTTGTTTTGTATATGTACTCTATTTTTTTTTTTTTTTTTTTTTTTTGGTGGAAAAGTCCTGAGGATCGAACCCACGGGCCTGTTACTCTAGAGCTAAAGTCACCCCCCCATCCCTTTTTTTTTTTAAGTTTGAAACAGAGTCTTGCTAAGTTGCTGGGATCTTGCTAAGTTGCTGAAGCCAGCCTTGAATTTGTGACCCTCCTGCCTCTGCCTGCCAGGTTACTGGAATTACAGGCTACCACACCCAGCTGCTCTGTTTTTTTGTTTTTGCTTTGTTTGTTTTTGAGAGAGAGGGTTTTGCTGTGTTGCACAGTCCAGCCTCAAACAGGACCGCAGGTTTAAATAATTCTCTTGGCTCAACTTCCTGAGTCAGTACTTACAGGTATGTACCATCCCACCCAGTTTAGTCCAGTGTTTTAACTGTCAAAGTTAGGAGGATAAATCTGGTTCGTTACTCCATCATGATAACAAATTGAAGTGTCTCTTCTCCCATTTGATTTCTTTCTCCTCGTCCTCCTCCTGCTGCTTCTCCTAGCCCCTTACCTTATCCCTTTCCCCCACCCCCTACACTTTGCCTCTGCCTCCTCCTCCTCCTCCTCCTATTCTTTCTCTTACTCCTTTTCTGTGGTACCAGGGATTGAACCCAGTGTGCTCTACCACTGAACTATATCCCCTGTCCATTTTACTTTGAGACAGGGTCTTGCTGAGTTGCTGAGGCTGGCCTCAGACTTGCTATCCTGCCTCAGCCTCCTGAGTTGTTGGGATTACAGCACCACCACCTCTGGCTTCTATTCGATTTCTGTTCATACAGTCATAGGTTTAGCCCTCTGAACTGTTTTTTCTCACAGAGAGTGGCCTGTATGTGTCATGAGTAGTTTTGGTCTATGTGGCCATTCTTTTCTTTCTTACGGGGGTTGGCAAACTTTTTCTGTAAAGAGATAGATACTAAATAATTGTTTTGGGCTTTGCAGGCCATATGGTCTCTTTCCCAACTACAGTTCTCCCATTCTAGCACTGAAACAGCTGTAAACATTGTGTAAATAAGTGAACAAATGTGACTGTGGTCCAATAAAACTTTGTTTATACTGAAATTTGTGTTTCATGTCATGGTAAAATGTCAAGAAATACTCATCTTTTACATTCATTTCCCATCCATTTAAAATTGTAAATTTGACCCATGGGTCATGGTTTGCCAGCCCCAGTCTGTGGCACATTTAACGTTTCTTGCCTAACTTCAGAATTTCTTATGCCTCTTTATTTTGTGGAAATTGAGTAGAATTTCCTGAATGGATGGTGATGAATTTCTGTCTTAGGAGTTTTCTCCCTATATTGCTTGTTATTTATAGCATTTCAGAATTGGACATTAATGCTATAATCGATATACATGTTGCTTTGGTGATCTGCTTATTTCAACAGATTTGTAGAATTGGATTTTTTTTAGTATAAATTGGACCCTCTGATTTTTATAATTTGATGTCACAGGGTTGTACATACTTGAGGTCTAGCTTTGCTCTTCCTAACTTTTCATCACTGCTTGACTGGTTTTAATTCATTTTCTTCCTTTTTTTCATTGCTAAACATTTGATTCTGTTGAACAGGTAACTGGGAGGTGAGCAGGAGGAGATGACAATCAAGTGATCATTTTCAAATTCTCATCACTTGTCTACCTAAAGCTGTTTAACCTGACTGCCTCTAAAGTTTTTAAGTTTTTTTTTTTAGGCAAAAAAGGTATTTTAATTAAAAATACCTAACTGAGCAGATTTTTGGGGGGTACAAAGCTATATTTAGGTGTTCTGGGAAATAGATAATATGGAACTGTTCATTCACTTTACTTGGAATCTACTAGAGGAAGATTAAGAATGATACAAGTAGGGGCTGGGGCTGTGTGTAGCTCAGTGGCAGAGTGCTTGCCTGGCACATGCCAGGCACTGGGTTCACTCCTTAGCACCACTTAAAAATAAACAAATTCATTAGAGGCATGCTGTCCACATACAACTACAAAAAAATTTAAAAAATAAAGGAATGACACAAACAAATGCTGGGTACCCGTGTTTCAATAGAAAAGCATGGAAAAGCATTGTCTGGTCCAGCTGATGAGAGGCTATATGTTTTTCAAGGAAAACTCTTGAGTTAGAGTGGTGTTTTTGCTGGAGTTCAACAGATCTGTAGGATTTGAGATAGCAAGGAGAGAAGAGGGGGGTGGTGGAAAGACTGGGAGAAGCTTGGGCAAAGGCAGAATGCAGGGTGTGTGCTGGTATTAGAACCCTGTTCTAAAACGATTCTAGTGCAAAGGAAAAAACATACCAAGTAGACTGGGATCAGGTTGTGGGGGAATTTAAACAGGATGGCCTCTCTGTATATAATAGGAAACTGCCAAGAATTCTGAATAGGAGGTTCCAGGATCTCGTCTTAGTAGTGGTGTGAATGTGGTGAAGTGCAGATTTAAGGAGGGGACATCAGATAAGAGGTTGTTTGAATAATGGAATCTGTCTCCTTGTTATCATAAACTCTTTGTGAGGACAGAGCCATGGCATGTGTAGAAAACTCATTTGATGAATGAATGATTTCAGAAAAAGATGAAGAAGACCTGAGTAGCATGGGAAGAAGGAGACTGTGCATTAGAGGTACATCTTGGAGATAAGGCTCCAAAATATTGAATCTTGGTGAGCAGAAAGATAGTGGTCCTATTTATTAATTTAAATAAGAAGCTCAGGTAACTCTCTTATGATAGAAATAGATGACATTTGTGACAGGAGGGCTAGTCAGTAGGCATTTGGAAATGGGGATTGTTGTTCAAAAGGAGAGACTTGGAGTAGATGTTCAGATTTAGAACTTATCAGTTTTAAACTGGTGAACGAAGAGAGATACCTATTAGAGAGTGTTTTGAGAGAAGGTTCCAAGATAAAACTTTCTAGGAAAACAAATATTTGAGGAGTAGAAGATTAAGAGGCAGAAAGCCAAGAGCAGCAAACAGAACCTGGAGAGATCCAGGAGCCTGCACTGTCAAGGAGGCCAGGAGGACACATGGGGATGGTAAAATGTGTCAGGTGCTGTGCAGAGGACTTGGGGATGAGAGGCAGCAGTGATAGTTTTCAGGTTGCTGGTGACTTCCTTAGATTCTTTTTTTATCGGTCTGGTTGTGGAAACTTGGTAAGAATGAATGGTGGTGTGACTGGAGAAATTAAGCATGGGCTGTTTTGAGAAATTCAGTGGCAAAATTGGAGTGCTGAGGCAGTTACTGTGCTTTAGAGGGTAGGCTGTTAGAGGAGCAAAAAAGGGAGCCTGTGCAAGGTATTAAATCATGGGTATGTCAGTACACAAATCTGGAACTGGTTGTTGCCATCTGGATACTGAAGCATCTGAAAGATTTGAAAGCTTGAGGATTGCAGGCTCACAGGCTCACATCCCTTTCTGACTAGGGAGAATGGCATAGTGCAGAGCTTCTCAGACATTTGTGTTAAAGCCCCAGTTTAAAGAAAAACATTTACTCTCCAGTTTTGTGTAATAAAAAATGTATTAACTAGGAAACTATCATTATCTTTGGTATTGTGGCAATGTCAGGTGAGTATAAGAGTTTCTAAACACTTGCTATCCATTTCTGTATCTCCTTTGTGAATGTTTTCAGGCTATAGGTTTTGCTGTGAGTAGTACTGGTATAGTGGGGAAGAGCAAGAGATTTGCCTATGTTTCACAAGTGGCCCTCTGACTTCCTATGTAGGCTAGTAATTTTAGTTTAGGACCACCTAAACTTAAAGTGTATTCCAACACTTTAAGAAACAGGCACTCTACTTTTACAAACTCCCAAGTGTTGTAAAGAATAAATAGCCTTGAATAAGATGTTTGCTCTTTTTCTCCTGTTAATACTTAAAAATTGTTTGAGATAAAGAAAAAAACTTAAGTATGTAACTACTAGAAATGTGAGAACTATTATCAGTAGGCTAAAGATGGAAAGAGCAATATGAGAAAATGTTAATGCTGTCTTATGTTAAGACTTCATGAATGTTAAGTGGAAAGTCGTAGATTACGTTTTGCTATGATGATAACTGTAAAGATTATGCATGCCTATTTTGCCATGACATTTTTTGGTTTTAAGTGACTGAAATGCAACTCAAACTAGCTTCAACACAAAGTGAACATTTACTGGTCTGTGAAGAAGTGAGGATGGGTGGAGTGGAGCTGGCTTTCATTCAGTCTACAAGGGCCCGCACACAAGGTGAGCTACATTGTGAAGGTCAGGTAGAGAAGTCCCTTAGTATGAGAAAACTTGTTGATCCGGATGCCAGAAAAGGTAAACTGTTCCCAGCTCTCACAGCTACTCAAGTGCAGTAGTATTTTGAGCCTAGAATTCTCCAGGCTTAACCATTACACAGCTTCTGCTTCTCCACCCTATGGAATATATAATGCCTCTGAACCCACAGGATTTCTGAAGTAGGGAAGTCATTATTTAAATGTGACATTTTAGAATGGATCTTTTCCTTTCAGTTTCAACGAATTTAAATTGAAGAATTGGTTTCAGGCTAATTAACATTCAGCTGCTATTTATAATTTGCTACTGCATCTCAATGATTTTCAAAAGGGACTGATTTATTTTCATTCATTCTCCCTTCTTTGGGCAATATTGAAGAACAATACGAATCACTCTATTAAAACTAATAGCACCAAATGGCAAAATAGTGGAAATGGCTGTCTTCCTTGATTCTGTGTTGTAATTAGAGATTAAACATTTATGGTCTAATCTAGTTTGAATAATAGTGCCCATTTCTTTAGGGTATAAATGCTTAATTCTAACTGAACTAACTCCAAGTAACAAAATTAACAAAACTTAAAAACAACAACAACAACAACAACAACAACAAAAAACAACTCCAGGTCAGATTCCATTAAAAAATTATCTGGAAAGGAATTTCTGCAGTTGTGTTTTCAAAATTTTTTTTAAATTTATTTTTATTCTCCATTGTCTGAAACATGTAGGCTAAGCAGAAATAGGTCACAGATAATTTGTGGGTCATTTTTGTATATTGACTTTTTAGCCATGGTCTTGATGTGGATTAAATTTCTGGAGAGTTGCAGTGATGTGAGAATGTGTAATACACCCTTACTTCCTGGAAGGAGCACAGAGGCTTGGAGTATGCCTAACACATATTTAATACACAAACTTCAAGTGAAAAACAGCGCAAATTCTTTTTGACCCCCCCCCCCCCAGTTCTGGGTTTAAAGAAACCCAGGTTTTATTATTTGCTACAACAGATTTCCTTCAAATAAAATGCATTGGCAAGGCAACAGGTAAGTGACCCAGGGTCTGATTGGAAATGTATCTCTGAACTTCTTACTGTTACCTTTTTATGGATGTAAATTAGACAACAACTGGTTTGCATTGATTAAAAAAAATGTACAATTATAGCTGTTCTTTATTTGTCAGTTTTTCTTATAATCTTTACCATCTCAAGTGGAAGTTCAAACAGATTGCATTTTTGTAGTAAAAAGTCTTTATTTCCAAAATGATTAGCCAGAAAAACTATAAACCAACTAACAGAAGACTTTGGTAAGAAAGCGATTTGACACTTTTTATAAATTCCCCATTGCAAACAAAAAACTTGTAATAAGAAGCATGTTACCTGCTCTTAGCCAGTTGCCTGATTTTAAATCTCCCAAATGAAGACTAAAAATGTACCCAACAGAGACCAAATAAGAATATGAGACACTAGAGTGGCTTGTCTAGGAGTTACGTAGGCATCACCATCTTCAGGAACTTTGAACATTAAGATAGCTTGACGTTGCAAAAGTGGGCAGATTTTATAGCAGGACTGTGTTGTTATTTCCCCAAGTAGAAGATTAGACCTCATTTCTTTCTGTTATACTTATTTGGGGGGAAGAGAGCAATTTATAGAAGAATTTAAAAAATAATGTTGGAAACAACTCAAAACTCCAGGGTAACTCAGGAATGTAATAATAGCCCCTTCAGAAAGAGCAAAATCCATATCTTACTGAAAATGATTTGAGTTGGATAACAATTGTTAAAAAGTATCCAACATTTGCACATTTAGTTAGCTTAAAAACACAAAAGACAGACCCAATGAATTTTTTATTTAACAGTCTCTCTTGTGTTAAAGAAAATACCTATTCAGGGCTATAGCATATATCCTGATGTGTTAAATGCAAATTCTTAGAAGTAACATATTCAAAGCATTGTATGCATCTCGCCCATGATATATATTTGGATTAAGCAGTAATAAAAAAGGCCTGCAAAAGAAATGAAACTATAGTTTAACAATAAATGCATGAGCAAAAACCGTCAGTGGACTCAACTGAGCAAATAGTGCTTTTACGCTAATCATTGGTAGTCAGTCTCCCTGAATTTGGTGTGCTTATAATGGCTTAGAAGGGAGTGGAGACCCATGGTCTTCCATTTGGATATCCATGAGAGCCAGAGTCCTGGTGTAGAAAGCTGACACAGGCTTGTCTTTGTACCAGAATTTCTTGATCAGTTTGATCAATAATATTCTCCTTGATTTTTTCTTAGTCTCTGAAACACCTTTTCTCTCTCCATATAAAATTTTATGACTAAAAAATAGCCTTTAGGTTCAGAGATGGTAGTTTTATTGAAGAAATGATATGGGGGCTGTTGAGCAGACTTAGCAAAATGTACAACTAAAATGTTTTCTTGTTAGAAACTGATTTGAAAACTTAAAAGTCTGGATGTGTATAGGAAGATTTGAAAACTCAGGTTTGGAACTGGCAGGACTTTCTGGGTGCCTTGGCCTTGGTTCCAATAAGATTTATTATCAAAGCATTCATGAGGCTAGCTTCCTTAGAAGAATTATGACACCAAAACCCAAAACAAGACCAGGGGAAAACTACTTTCTACACTTCATACCCTTCAACACTGATGTAAGAACTGGTTACCTTACATTTAAATAAAAGTCATCATTTTCATCCTTTAGGGTAAGGAACCAATATTAGGAGACAAGGTAAATGTATTTAGAGTTTCTTAGTGTATGAATAAAAGCTACCCAACATCAGTTCTCCTTTTTATGTGGACCATTTCCCCCCAGAACTTAAATGACTGAGGAGACTTAACAAGAGACCTGAAGTTCCACTAAATGAAGAGAGATGGGCAAATGGAAGTTTTCCACAAGAATGAATGGGTCAAAGATAAGAAAGGGGAATCTGTTCTTTTCATTTGACAGGTGTGTTTCCTACGTGCTGCACCATGGCACCCAGGTACACAGTCATTTCCAGATACAGCTGCCGCTCCATGTGGAGGAGGCCATCTGTTCTGCCTGGCCAGATGGATGCTCCAGAGGAATATGCTTCAGTTTAGTACACGGTGACTGACACTACTCATTTCTGTGTAGGAAGAGGGCCAAATGAAGATGAGGGAGCCCCACATGGCCTGTACCCTCCAAGAAGTATCCAGAAAGGACATCCCTGGCATCCACACCACAAGACTTGGGCAAACAACATTGCAAAAATGAAAACTAAACAAGCAAATAGTCCAACCATTGGTGACTCTGGAATCTGGAGTGCAGCCCTGGGAAACTTGTACCCCTGCTAACAAGGGTGAACGTTGCATGCTCTGATCTCCTTCTTGTCTTTGCAACTGGTAAACTGGGAGCTTTTGAACCTCTTCTTCACAGTCATGTAGCGTTCTTGAATCCCTCCTCCACACAGTTTGGTGCATTCTGACCAGGCCGTCCATGGGCGCATCCTACAGCCTGGAAACATGAGAATGCCTGGTTAGGCCAGGAGAATTGGAATGCTGACCCAAGAATTCAGTTGTCTGGGCTTCTTCTCTGCTTCTGTATATAATGATTTGTTGAATTAACTAATAGGGTCCTCATTAGGGACTATTAGCTCATATGTGATAGATTGCAAAACAAACAAAAACCATTCATACTTGGTGGCGCTTCTGTCAAGGTGCAGAATTCAGTTTTCAACCATTTGAATCTGAGGTTGGCAGCATGACTTACTTTGGCCAGTAGCTATCTTCTCAGGAGGATTATCTCACCAAAATACCAAACCAAACCAAAGGAAAACTGCTTTCCACACTCAGTACCTTTTATCCTTGCTGTAAGCACTGTTTACCTTATATTTAAGTAAAACAACCATCATTTGAAACAGCTTGAGAAAAGCTGCTAAGAACCTTTCCACCACTGTGTAAGTGAGTCTGGATAAGCCTACAGGAGAAACCATGTGGAGAGCGGCCCAGCCACTCCTTGATGCCCCAGAAATGCAATTAAGGCCTGTATGGCCAATCTAGCTCTTTTTGACCACGTGAAGAATGAACACAAGCTAGACCTCAGAAGAATCATCCAACTGAATGAGCTCGAGTCGCTGACCTGCATGATCATGTTAATAAGTGATTGTTTAAAAAGCTGCTATTTTGGAGTTGCTTATGAGGCAGTAGCCGCTCAGGGAGCTCAAAACAATTCCTCTTATGTCTTCTTCCCCAAGTATTTAACCTCCCAAATACTAAGTAAACTGAGGAACAATTATTTGCTTTTTCTACTTGGCATAAACTTGCCTTTCTCAAAGAAATTTCCTCCACCCCTAGTGATGAGACCTTTTGTTTTCATGCTTCCACAGCATTCTCTCTATTCCTCCTTTGAACCCATCACTTTTATGACTATGCATTAGGTATCTGTTTACCACACTACGATTAGGTTTCATGGTGAAACTAAGTGCCCAGCATATAGATGACCTTAATGAATGTGGACTGGTCGACTATGTGCAACAGATATCTCAATATGTGTGAACAGCTCCCTAAGGGAAAGGTGTTGAACCGGTAGCTTCTCACATCGGTCCCCCTCTTTCATCATCATCCCAGGTAGAGGTGAAGCTGGGTTTTTTTCCCTCTCAGTACTGGGGATTGAACCTCCAGTGGTACTCTACCACTACTATAGCCCTTCCTACCTTTTAACTTGTTCTAAATTAAACAGGGTCTTGCTAAGTTGCCCAGGCTGGACTTGAACTTAGAATCCTTCTGCCCTAGCCTCCTGAGTCACTTGGGATCATAGGCCTGCACCACCCCTTGCCTGGCATGAGGTGGAGTATCTCAAGAAAATGTGAAAGGGTCATTTGATTTGCACCTTTACAAATAATTAGAAATGGCTTGACAAATTGGTCTTCACTTTTACATGGGTACCTTCCTCACACTTCCAGGGAATCCAGAGAATCTCAATCATTCTGTGCCCAAGGCTTAATCATGAATCTTCCCAACTCTGTTTCTTTGGTTTGTGAGTGGTATTACTCTCTTGGCTTGGGTCAGGTTTATTCAGCAGTGCAGCCCCAGGCAGGGATTTTTTTTTTTTTTTTTTTTTTAAGTCCTAGAACTCCCTCAAGTTATGCTGGAGGAGGGATCATGTATTCTTTTCTCCTGGGTTACATCCCATCTGTTTGAATACATACTCTTTGGAATCTCTGGGCCTTGGCAGTTGCTGTCCCTGCTGGCTGGAATACATTTCTCTAACTGGCAAACTCCAAAGTTCTTCAAGGCCTAGTCTTAACTTTCCCAGCTTTGGCATCTCCCTAAATTCAAGTCAGTGTAAGATGCTTAGTCCTTGGCCCCCTTAGCACTTGGTTCATTGTTCCTTTGGAGCATTTATCACTTACTTGGCAGCCTTGATCCATGTTATTTGAAGAAATAAAACTCAAGGCTGACATACTGCTGCTAAACTAAGGGGTTAACCGTAAAAAAAATAAAAATAAACCAAGGAGCCACAGGCTGAGGTTGTCCTGGTTGAACCACACCCTTAAAATTGGTAATGTATTCCAAGAGGTCTTGGAAAACATTTCCTAGATGAAGATTGAGACTTTTGACATACCTATGCCATTATCTTACCCCTTTGGAAGGAACAAATTGGGTTAGCAAGTCATAAATATGATTTTGAGCAAGGTTTGACAAGACTTCTGGTTTTATATATGCAGAGGAAGGAATTATACAATTTCTGAAGGCTTGCTCTTTGAAAATTTATTTTTGGGAGGTCATCACATTTCTAAACTTCCCTTGGTAAAGACCTCCCCCCCAAAATTTGTCAAGCTTTTTCTCGAATATTCATGTAAATATTTAATATGTATCTAAAGAGTCAAAATGCAGTCTTTCCCCCATTCCTTTTTTTTGAGCCTAGTGCAGACCCAGTCTTGCCTGGGAGCCCAGTGCAGCTGCACCCTGGGAAGGTGTACCTGGAAACTGCTCCCCGTCAGACTCTTCCCTCAGCTGCTCGCTCCTCCTGCTCTCTCGGGCCTCCCTCCACCGCAGCTTCTGGATGGATGGATTTCGAAGGCATTTCCGGATTCGGCACTTCTTTCGCTGCACGGTTTCTGGGCAGGGTGCGCCTCCAAACTGAGGTTCCATTTGGATCATCCGGGTTCGGATCATGTGGCCTTTCCCACATGACTTGTTACATTCTGACCACTGGGACCACTCAGTGAGTTCACAGTCAATGGCTGGCAAGACACAGATGGGCATGAGTGTATCTCACATCTGAAACAAGATATGGTCACTTATACTTGTTTGAATGTCTTGCCAAGTCTATAGATGTAACAAGCCTACAAAATGTGTGTAGGAAAGGAACAGGCTCCATGAAGCAAAATGACATCATCTAGCCCACATGGTCAGATTGGTGCCAGGTCATGACCCACATTCTGTATCTTGTTTTTGACTAAAGAAGGTGTTGAGGGACTTTGAAGATATGTTCAAAGCCTCTCTGCCCTGCTGCTTAGGCTCCTAGAATATTGTCCAGTCAGAGTAAAAGTGGCACAGATCAATTTCCCACAGCCCCAAAGCACCCAAATTTTTCTCAGGGAAGACAGTTCACTGGTGGTGTTTCTCAGAGCAAGGCTGCCCCTTTGGAAAGAACAAGTCATCAAGATAATGGGTGGCTGAACTCTGGGGGCCAATACAAAGGCATAGTGGCTTTCTTAAGACCCAGGCAGCTTTGCTTGTTTTCAGCATCATTCTGTGTCCTATATATGTTGGTCTATGCAAAAAATACAGAAGTCAGAAATGGGAAATTCAGCAGAGGGTCAATAGCAAGTGCTGTTTTATGGTTTATGATAGTGTGAGATCCAGCAGATTCTTAGTAAGCCAGCAACTCATGATTGTAAAGGGGAAATAACAATGATCTGATTTGTAGGATGTGTTGTAGGAGACAAATGATTCCACACTCTCCATTGACTTTGCAGAGTCAAAGCTAGGCTGGATCTGAGAAGTACTCAGTTTGCTAAGTAGTTTCAGGCCTTTTCACCTGTGGGAACTCAGGAAGGGTTCTTAGCTGTGAAGTGGGGATGATGGTATTTTCTCCCTTAAGTTATGAGGATTAAATGAGACAATGCTTCCAGTTAACAAAGTTCTATGTAAGTATTTATTTCCCCCCCACTTTCTCCACCAGGCTCTATGGATATAAAGACTTGTTTCAGTTGGTAACTGTCCCTGTTAAAAGGCTGTGGGGCCCTAATCTGATGAGCTGGGTTGACTTCTTTGACCAATTGTAGTTATTTTAAACATCATACTTTCTTTAGTGGATGGTGCAGGTTATCCATACATATGACCCAGTCTAGCTAAAACGGCTCAGGAACTATAAATCATCAATTGATGTCCGTACCTGCTAGGCCCAGTCAGTGTTCACACTTTGTGCTGATTACTGGGTTTACTCCTCAGAGCAACCTAGAAAGTATTTCCTGAATCATACAGATGAGGATACTGAGGAACAGGGATGATAAGCAATCTGCTGAAGGTTAGGCAGCCAAGAAGGAGAGAGCAGGGATTTGAACCTGAGTACTAGAAAGGGGAGGAGGCTTGACAGACTGCCAGTGCATAGAAGAGGAAGCTGGAAAACATCAGAGCAAGCAAACAAGTGTGCCTGCCCTTTTATCACCTAAAAGAGCAGCTGTCTTGGAAAGCTGACCAGAAAAACTGACTCTCTTCTTGGAGATCATGTCATAAAAATTGCTGACCACAGATTTTGGAGGAGATGGGGGTAGATAGCACACTTGAGAACTTGGCTTGTTTTCTTGCTGTCTTCTTACCAGGCTGCTGGAGTCATTGATTTAGTGTCCATTCACTGGTTAAGGATAAATAAAATGGTCATAGGGAAGAGGAATAGGATTAAAAAGCTCAGAAAATCCATGGATCAGACAAGTCCATAACTGGGGATGGGAAGAGGGAAAGAACTAAATGTGTTTTATATACTTTCTCCCATTTAGACATCATAACCACTTGCAGTTTGTGTGTAATGAGATTGAAGTGTTTAGGTAACTATGCCAAAACAGACCCAAACCCTACT
Source organism: Glaucomys volans (assembly GCA_020662805.1). Lineage (NCBI taxonomy): Eukaryota > Metazoa > Chordata > Mammalia > Rodentia > Sciuridae > Glaucomys > Glaucomys volans. Next base: position 922,654 of record JAJEJO010005807.1, read on the forward strand.
CTCTCCCCATCAAACCATTTTACTAAAGGCTCTTAGCAGCATGATCACAGCACTGACCTCGTTTGGGGTTCCCTGGATTCTGGAATTTAGGAGGGGCCAGAGGGATGGGTTTCCAGGACCCAGGACTTACGGCACTCTGGCAGCATGCACTTCTCCACCTGCTCCAGTTCCTCATTGCAGTCTCCAAGTTCCGCAAGAGATTTGAGCATGCGCTGGCGGGTCCGCATGCCCTTCCCACAGGTCACACTGCAGTCGCTCCACTCGGACCATGGGGACAACAAGCATGGGATGGTGTCTAGGTCAAGAGTTAGGTTTTCCATTCAGAACAGTTTTCTTTGATCTTGGCCTCACAATGTCCCCACCCTGCTCTTTGCTGTTGCCCCTGGAGTAAAATGAAATGGTGAATCCCTGGAGCAAGAAATGACTCTGCAGTCTACTGTCCTTGACACTTTCCTGCATTTCTCATGGCTCCCGCCCATGAAAGAACATCTGACATGGCAGCTCATGCCTTTAATTCCAGAGTCTGGTGTAGCTCATGCTTGTAATCCCAGGCTGGTGTGACTCACATCTGTAAATCCAGAGGCTTTGAAGGAGGATGGAACTGCATATGTTGGGAGGTAAGTCCTTTGTTCTCTGGGAGTGAGTGTATCAAGCACTTGATTGTAATGCCCAAAGATGTATCAAGTGACCGTGAGTCTGAGGAGGCCCCAGTAAAGGCCCAGAAAGTGATGACAGTCTGGAGGATGGGATTATGTGGAGGAGAGGGTGTCTGCCTTGTGTTTTTGTCTTGTTTGTTGTTTGTTATTCTTTAACCCCTTTTGTGTGTTTGTGTTAATATCTACCTTGGTTTGTTTTAAATGTTTTTCTCAACTGCCCTAGTGAGACTCACTGAAATTCTTGTCTCTCACTTTCCTTTTATTTCTGCTTATTATTTTAAATGTTAGCCTTGACATGGGAAACCTAATCCAAACATGGCCGGTTAAAAAGGTTTTTAACTGTTTTTACTAAAGCTTGCATTAAAATGTAAGCAGCTGCCAACAGGACTAAAGAAAAAATGTCAGTTTAACTTCTCCCAGGCTGCAACACAAGGAGAAAAATTATTTCGGGGCTTTCTTTCTCTTATACTCTCTCCCTCTCTCTCTCAATCTCTCATACTGCTTTACTAAAATAATTAACGGCCATATCATTTTCTCTAGGAAAATTTGACTTCTGTCTCTCAGTCAGCCCCATATATTCACAGAAAACTCCAAAAACTTAAATGATTTGCAGGCACGAATAACTTCCAACTATTGGAAATGGCCTAAAAGGTTTTTAACAGTGACAGTCCAGCTGATAAAGGTTTTGCAAAATGCCAGGCTAAAATTTTGGTGGCAGCTATCCAAGAGACCAGAAAAACTGGTTTAGAACAGGACCCCAACCAGAAGGGGCTCTCCTGAGGAGACCAATAGAAGCAGTCTCCCTTGATGCCTCTTTGGGAAATTCCTTCGGGGAGGGATGGGGCAGCAGGTTCCCTTGAAGCCTTTTTAGGAAATTCTTTCAGGGAGGAATGGGACCATAGCCTTTGTCTATATTATCTTAACTTTTTATCTTCTAACATCTTTTCATGACTGTGACCACATCAGGACACACAGAGGCCAGGAAGACTTTTAAAATTCTATTTTTTTGAGTTTATGATTTTGACTCAGCTCTCCTAGGTTAATGTTTTGTTTTGTTTTTTTTTCTGATCAGACCTACTATATCCAACTATAAAAGTTTTTTTACACTCTGCTTCGTTCAGAGACCAATTTACAAGGGTTAGTTCCCAATCTAATAGTTTTTTTTTTTTTTAAATAAGCTACAAGGCCTTTGTCTGTTTTGTGTATATAAGTACACCAACATATTGTCATGTTTACATGTATTGTCATGTCTACATATATTTGGTGTCAAAATTAGCATATGAGCTCATAAGTTAAAATTTAAAAAATGGATTCAAATACCTTTGTTTCACATGATTTAAAGAGTTCAATTTAAATTAGATATAAACAACTAATAAAATGTTGATGTCTATAAAATGTCTAATATCCATTCTTTGTAGGATTTTTATTCAACAGAAAAGAGATGGCTGATGCTGTTCAATGTACTTATCTGATTTCTTGGTTTTTAAAGAATAAGTAAATTAGATTTGAAATGTATGGGATTGATCACAAATGTGTTTGTTATAAATATCTGATTGGTTTACAGAGTTAAAATGCTAACTGTTAAATATAACATCAAGTACTCAAATCCTTGAAATCCATAGGGTAACATATTTAAACATTATTGGTGTTTTCATAAATTGGTAAATAAAAAAGGGGGTTAAAATTACTTTGTGTTGTCACTAAAGACAAGGTTATTAAAATCCCAACAGGTATAATTCTAAATACAAAGGGTCCAAAAGTTTCAACTGCATTTCAAATAGAGTACTATAAATGATGAAGTATTTCATTTTATTAAAATGGAGAAATTTGCCTAACTTTAGAAACCTACAAGGGTTGTTTCAGAGTGTGAATTTAAAAAGGAGGTCAACAGGAAAGAAAATTAGAAGGTTCTAGGTGTAAAGATATATTTAGTACAAGGAAAAAAGAACTTCTGGGTAAAAAAGTCTTTATGTGATGAAATTGTAATACATCTAAGTAAACAACAAGAGGGTCTAATTATGTAATTAAAAAAGTGTAAATAATGGGTAAATTATAAAAGGTTTGTTTGTATATATAAGTAACACAACAGTTAAAACTATTCAAGGTTTTTCCTAAGGTCAAATATTAATGTACTGGTATAAACCAAAGTTTAGTCTATATGTTAAAATGACAAGGATTTCTTAAAACATTAATTTATTCTTAACATTGTGTCTGTTAAGTTTTATTCTCTAGAGCAACTAGACTTAAAAAAATTAGCGTTTATACAACTCTGGTTAAACAGCAATAGTTGTTTTAGAGTATCGTACTATATTACAGAGTCTATATTAGAGAGATTTTTCTTTAAAAGCTAAACTTGGTTAACATAAAAACATCAATGTAATTATGATACTTTTATTCTTCTTTGTATATTAAATGTGTTCATATCTTCGAGGTATGCAAGTCTTTAAAGTGAAAGGTTTACAGGAGTGTTTTATCAAGGTGGTGTTTTCCAAACTAAAGTTGTCTGTGATGGTGTCTTTTACACTGGGATTTAAAAATTTAAAGGTATTTTTAAAAGATCATTAGAGCCTGATCTATTTAGACTAATAAAGTAAAACGTGAAAAACACTTTGCCACTTTTTTCCCACACGAAAGAAAAGTTAAAAGCTCTCTCAGGCTTTCTTTGATTCATGTTTTATATGTAATGTTGTCTTGTGTTAGCTAACATTCATATTGATTCAGGAAACAATATATGTAAACTTTATAAAATGGTATTTTAAAAAGAGATGAAGATCAGCTTCAAAACTAAAATGCTTTACCTAAGATTTGTGAAGAGCCCCGCCTTACCTGAAATAAGGTTCTGCCTCCCACCAGGCTACATGTTGGAATGGCTCTGAAATAGGCCAGACTTCAGGTCATTTAAATTGTATTCAAAAGATTGATTTTTATTGTAAGGATTAGTGTGATCTTAAATAGGAAATATAATGTATAACTCAGCCAAGATTCAAAATTATGTACAAACTAAATATGTTTTTACTCTTGTTAATTTCATTTTGAGTTTTCCTTGTAAACCTTACTATCTGTTGATGCCTTCCAAAAATCTATTAAGGTATCATCTATAGACAGATAGTAAATAAAAGGGGTAAAAATAACTATGAAGGTATAAGCATTAAAGCCCAGTACTCTTACTTTAAGACTGATAAGACTGGCTTGCTGGATGTTTAAGACCAAAGTTTAAAGATTAAGGTTAAGATAAAAGGGCCAAGAAAACCAATATTTGGGTCTTGACCCCTGAGTCTGCTTGAACCCAGGAACAACGGGAAGAGCTTTGCAACTCTGGGTCATATGACCTCCCGATCAGGGAGATTATTGGGACCCAAAAAAGAAAGCCCATCAGTGTTCATACTGCAAGAGAGGAGGGTCATTAAAGAGAGGAAACATCTTTGATGCTTCCAAGGGAAGCCACATGGTCAGTGAGACCTTGGCCCATCCTAGCGCAGATGGCACTAGTGGAGTTAGGAGGCTGCTCAAGAGTGACCCCCAAGGGAACACTGACTCCCAATAATAGATAGGAACAAGGTCAGTTCATTTTTTAAGGTCTACAATTTAAGGCCTACAGATCTTCCTAACCTCCTACACAGGTAGGCTTAACCAGTGTTTGCTGGTATGATTATCTAGCCCTAAGTAACAAAGATAAAGGGATCTCTACTAAATGCAGAGGTCATGCCAGTAAAAAAGATATTTTACAAAAATCAAATGACAGTAGGTAACTTAACTAAAAGTTGTGTTTACATTCCTGATAACTCTAGCAATGTTAAAGATTCACATTCCCAAAAAAGGCCTTGTTAGGCTTTATTAGGCCTTGTTATGGGGACACCCCTGCTCTCCCACTTCCTGGTAAGAGATTATTGATCTCTGTTATCTTTTGATCTATTGATCTCTGTTATCTTCATGATATTCATTGACATGTTCCAGATGCTACAATATTTTTTTTGTATTAATCTCATTTTAGTGCTCATGTCTTTTTGTTTCTTTCACAGAAGCACCCATCCCCAGAAGACTTTGCAACCTGTTCTTCCGGGACCAAACTTTTACTGTGGCCCCCTCTACCGACCTGATTTCTAAAAGGGGACTTTAAACTGCTTGCCCCACCCCATGTCTCCCCCTCTCAGCTCGAAGTAGCAAGAGTAAGAAGTCCCTAAAATTAGAGGGGAAAATAAGACAAAAATGACAGTCAGTGTAGATAGGTAATCAGATCAAAGCACAGAATTGAGGCTGGTTTGGGTCCAAAAAGTTGGAAATTAAACCTGCTTCAACCTCTTGCTAAGTCTTGACTTGAAGCCCATAAATTCCTTTGAGCAAACCAGCCCCAAATGACCACTGATTTTCAACACACACCCATTCCAGTTAAGAGACTACATCTATTTCAAACGGTTCCAGAAAGAAGGACTAACACCCAGCTGAAGGAGACCTTACTCACAACATGGATTCATCACATCGGAGTCAAGACAACAGAAATGTCTCCTACAAAAGAAAGGACAGACCTCATGGACCCCAACCACCCTCTAAAGATAAGAGGAAAAAAATGTTAATCTTTTTTTCTCTTCCTCGGACTATGTTATAAGGCCCAAGCTGCTAAAACAACATATTTCGTTAGTCAAGTCAATATATATGCAAGGCCATTAAAACCCCTTACCTAATTTACAAGATAAATCAAGGGTTTGATTGCTTCTAGAAAAGGGAGGAATATTATGGGCCTGGCTATATGGGCAATGGCCAGACAGACTCCATTTTACCCTGAGACTCCTGGACACGTAAGACATGCTTCTCCCTTGAGAAAACTCTGCCTTTGCTATTCTGATCCTGCTTAGCACACCTTGCTTAGAAATGCAAATGTTTCTGTTCTTCTTATACAATGTAAAATTGTTCTCTTTTTGATTCCCACCATTTTTTCTTGGACATTGTACCCTGTCAGAGAATGATTGTCTAGACATTAGACATTCTTTAACTTGTACTCAACTAGGATTGTTTTGACCCACTTCCCCTTCTGCTTATGATTTTAGATCTCATGATGTTTGTTTGTGGTTTTTTGAATCACAGCAACAGCCACTTATGATTAATGTGGTTTGGGGACATAAAGGTATACTCTAGCCCTTGGAGGGGTTCGAGGAGTGTAGACTTGCAGTCTGCCCTCGTCCCACCAACTGGGGGCCCACCAGCTGGTGAATAAAAATGGTTCTGGCTCCTGCTGTAAGATTGATTTGATGATTTATTGCAGTCTTGCCATAACATGAGCATACAGGGTGCCACTTGAAACAGCACTGAAGGTTTGAGTAGGATCTTACTAGAAACAAAAACATTCCATGTCCTCCAAGAATTATGCACTAGGGCTGGGGTTGCGGTTCAGTGGTAGAGCATTTGCCTGGTGTGTGTGAGGCCCTGGGTGTGATACTCAGCACCACATATAAATAAATAAATAATAAATAAAACATCTTAAAAAAGAGAATTATGTACTAAAGGATGGGCTCAATGCTGCATTTTTGGACACTTTGATACTGAAATCTCTAGGATGTGCATGTACTTGTGTGTTTATTTACCTTTGTGTGTTGATGTGTGGGCCTAATGCATTTGTGCATAGAGCAAGAGTGGTCATGCTTTATAAGGCCTGACAAGTCCAGTGTAAACCAGGAGCAGACTGGCCTGGGGAGTGCTTGTCTTGCCTAAATTACTTTCCCCCTGCCCCAAGAAAGATGCTTCTGCAGGAGAATTCTGTCCAAAGGCCACTGGTTTGCCACTCTAGCATTGCTTAGAATATCCATCAAAAGAGGCCAGTCTCTGGGTCTGACTCTCATCTTAGTCCTGGCAGCACCCTACAAGGATGGTGGGCCATACTTTCTTCCTGTACCTGCTCAGCCTCTGAGCTTTATGGTGGTTGTAGGGGGTGCTGTGGTTTTCCATGCCCATTCTGGGTCCTCTGCCCAGTGCCCTCCCCACACCCACTCACGGCACTCGGGCATCATGCATTTCTCCACTTGGGATGTCTCAGCCTTGCACATGGAGCCGTCCGCTGGGTTCATCTTGACCATGCGGTGCCGCTTCTTCATGCCCATCCCACAGGTGGCACTGCACTCATCCCATTCACCCCACTCGGTCATCAGGCAACTGCTGGGAGCTGGGAAGTACAGCAGAGTTGGAGTCAGGCCAGTGCTTCTGAGTCTGCTTGCTCATGCCCATCCTCCCACCCTGGTTCCCCAACTCACAGCACTCCTCGTTGACCGTGCACTTCTCTGTCTCCTCAGTGGGCAATGTGCACACAGAGCCATCCTCTGGGAACTGCTTCACGTACCTCTCTCGAGACCGCATGCCCATGCCGCAGGAGATGCTGCAGGGCGACCAGGTGATCCACTCGGACATAGTGCAAGTGGAGCCATCTGTAATATGCCAAATTGTGCAGGAAGCTCAGTATGTGTGGTGGGTAGGGGGAGGAGTTGGCTGGGATTGTGCCTCTGGAACTCCTACCAGCAGGAATCCAGAAAGGAGCCTGTGGCTTTCAAGGGTTGTTAGGTAGTGTAAGATGGAATATAAAAGGTCTAAATCTAAACCAAGAATTGTTCTCTAAAAGGAAATATCCCTTTTCAGGTATATGGGAGCTCTTACAATTACTCTTAATCCCATGAAAACACTTAAATGATGCTTGAATGGATAGAATGGTGATAATGACATATAAACACATACATATAATTTAGTATATATATAACAACCCATTTCTATGGACACAATTTATATGTATGGATACTTTAAAAACATGCTTAAATGCATAGATTGTATACACACATGTATATATAATATAAATGTACATATAATTTAGTATACATATAATTTAAGTCATAGTTCATTAATTAGTCCTAAAATGTATCCATACATCTAAGATCAGTAAATAAAAATCCATGTCTTAGCCACTATTCACATCTAAAAACTCAGTCGTCGTGTGCGCCTCATGGCTGCTGTATTAGTGTGGATGTAGAACAGAAAGTTCTTTTGGACAGCACTGGATGAACTGATGCATTCTGAGATATGGTATAAACCCTTTTGTTCTGAGGAAACGGGAACTTTAGTTATTGTCTAAAGCTGTGAGTTCTAGAAAAATAGATGAGGGAACTTTGTTCTGAGGATAGTATGGGAGCCTTTGAGACACAGGGCTGATCTGTGCCCAAAGAGCAGATTACAGCATCTGGACAGATATCTCAATCCCCTGTTGAGGATGGTAATAAGACAACACCCCAGCTGCTGACCAGCTGGGGAACCAGGGGGAATGTCTGTGAGTGCCAAGAGAGAGGGACAGAGGAAGGCTGGGGAAAGTAAGATAAGCTGCTTATTTCTAAAATAAGAGGAAAATGAAGTCATTTGTCCATCTGTCCATTCACACATTTATTCATGAAGATTTAATGAATGCTTAGTGGTATGATTTTTGTCCTATGAGGGAATGGGGTGGGGGTGGGCACATAATCTGACAATAATTCCAGGTGTTGAAAACGGAACAAGAGAGAAGCCCAGGGAATGAGGCAGCACAGAGGAAAGAACATTCGCTCTTTGAGTTCTGGGTTAAATTTCACGTCAGAAAGCACATTTGAGAGCACTTTGTTGAGTAAAGGATACTTGCATTTGAGGTGATGGGGCTGGCTTGTGCAAACACCCCTTTATAGTGTGTGTGTGTGTGTGTGTGTGTGTTATTGAAATGAAGCCAGAAAGGAGAACTGAAGTCCACGTGTGCAGCCAGCCTGCGCATGTCCAGACTGTCAGCTTGTACATATGTGGTGGTGCCTGACATTGTTCACCTGGGGACAGTGTGGCCAGACAGTGTTGATGGTGCACAGAACACACAGCTGGAAACCACATGTACTGGGCTAACTAAAGGCAGCAGGTACAAACAATTAGGTGATATGTCCTGGTGTGATAGGGTTGGTGCTATAGGACCTGATGAACCATAATTCAGTCTTCCCAGGGCCTGGCAGGACATTACCTTGGGCAGGGTTAATATGGTTATTGACAACCTGAGTGTGTTCTGAGAGAAGTGCTGGAGCTCAGGAGGCTCCCCGCTTCAAATACCCACCCCCCACAGTCCTCAGGTGCCTTTACTGAGAAGGTGCCTTTCAGTACTGCAGTGTAAGGTTGATTGTATCAGATGTGTGAGTGCTTATTTTTACCAGGCTTCTACCCTGGTTCTCTGAAGGACCATTTCACCAGCAAATTAAGCCAAGGAGTTGGAACATGAGCAGTAGGCAACCACAGGTTTTTCAGCAGGGGACTCATGTGATCAGCTCTTAATTTGCAAAAGATCCCTCAAATTGTTCCTTGGAAGAGGGATAGAGGTAGGGAGAGATGTTAAAGACTGGGCTAAACAGCTTGGCCCAGATCATTAGGAAGAAACATGAAGAAGATGCAGTTGCTGTAATACAAAGAGGCACATTCATCTTGTCTTGGAAAAATAATTTTTTAAGAATGTTCAAAGGAGTCTCTTCTTCCCATTTCAACCATTCCCTTCAAGTAATTCAGTGCAGAAGGGATGCGGATAGAAGGGGTTGCTTCTAGGATGCATTCACCTCAGGTACAAAGCACAGGCCCAGCCCAGAACTGTCATGACCTCCTGGGAATCACCTGAACTGGTGTGAGGCTCTTTTGGAGTCTCTTTGTGGAGTAGGAGGTTAAAGGCCTCAATTTCCACTTCAGGCCTCAGCTTCACAGCCCTAAGAAAGCACCTTCGACATTAATCTGTCATTCATACTTTTCCTGACTGCAGGAACGGCCTGTCTATGGCAAGGTTTGTTCTGCTCCAAAGTGCCTTATTTTGGGCAAAAAAAAAAAAACAAAACCCCAGTTAGCAATAAACCATGTGGGAGTGCAGTCCAGAGAGGTATTTAAGGAGGGCATTTAAGCCTGTAGCCAGGAAGAGCTGGGGAGTGAATGACTTCAGGGGGTAAGGTTTCTTTTCCTCTGCTTGAAAGTGGCTTTCTTCTTGCTGTGCACCACAGCCTGTTTGTGTTTTCCTACAGCCTCATTGCATCTCTAAGAGAGAAAGATCAGAGCAAGAGTATAGGTCTATCCAGGCAGAGTGGAGCCATGCCCTGGGAAGCAGGCAGCCAACCTTTGCACAGCAATCAACTTTGTGCAGTCTTGAAGCCTGAGCCATCATGACATAGGTATTGGAAGCTTGCAGTTCAAGCCTGACCTTTAAGCAATTGTAGAAAGAGAGACTGAGAAGGTCCTGACACGATGTGAGTGCTCTGGCTGAGGTGGAATACTGATGAGGGGCCATGAATGACAGAATTAGGGCAGTGCACCTGAATTCCATTTTGATCAACCTGTTCATGGACACCGTAAACAATTGGAGTTAAGAACCAGAATCAGGCTACTGGTTATTTGTGATTTGTCATAAGACATGTTTGTTTGTTTGCTTTGCTGTCATGTGTATGTATTATTCCATGGCGGGGAGAGAAGAGGGTGGTTGTGCAATCTCCAGAATTCTTCTGATATCATAATACATATTCTACCTTCAGAGCCCTGGAGACATTGTTGCAGAAGTGGGTATGCAGTATAGTCAGGGTCCTGCTGCCCACTTCAGGGCCACTGAGTGCCTGGGTATAAGGGTCCTGCTGCCCACTTCCTGGCCACTGTGTTGCCAGGAAGGCCTCTCTTCTTCAGCTTCTGCCAGCCGGTCTGGGTTGTCTCCTTACCTTCATCACTGCAACCGGGGCCCATGCAGGGCTGGAAGTCCTGGGTGTCAGGGCAGGGGACACTGAGGTCCAGCTGTGCCTTCAACATGCGCTGCCGCATCCTCTTTCCTTTGTCACAGGTGGAGGAGCTACAGGCGGACCATGGGGACCAGTTGGAGTAGATACAGGTTTCAGGAGTATCATCTAGAAAGAGTGGTTGAGAAGTTTTCCCTGGGAACCTGTGGAAGCTGCAGCGGCCTTCTCCCATCTTATTTGGAGACAGGAGAAGCCCTGCTATCCAGCCAGCCTTCATGAGCCTGGGTGCTCCAGGGATGGAAGCAGCCACTCCCTTTCCTTTAAAAATGGCATTTCAACATCCTGCTAGTAAATATCCAAATGATAGGGACAGTTCTCTTTTTATCCCTTCCTCTCAGCATATGCACATCTTTTCATTACCAGTCCCTCACATCGGCAGACATTGTTTTCCAACACAGGCAGGCATTTCACAGATTTCTGGAAGGCACAGATTTTATTTGTGTTCCAGCTTCATCTTCCCAATGTCCTCCAAACACAGGTGTTATGGGTAAGAGGAAGGGATGCTGATGTTTGCTGAGCACTTATTATGTGCCAGCCTATGTGTTTTATCCCTTGATAAGACAGGGTCTCTCTGAGGCAGGTTCTATTAATATGCCTATTTTACAATGAGGGACCTAAGGTAGAAAGGGGAGCCTCTTGCCCAAGGTCACAGGGTGAATGAGCATCCGGATTGTATAGCTCCAGATTTCACAAGGAAACCTAGGTTCAAAGCATGGCTCTGCCACTCCCTCCTGATTGTGGGACCTGGGCCTGTGGGACCTGAGGATGTACCCATGCCTACCTCACAGGCCAGTGCAAGAATCAAAGCAGAAAGTGGTCTGAATACTGAATGCCTATTCAAATTCCATTTTTGTGGTCATAAAGGAGTGATACTGTTGAATACATATTCCAACGTCATACCTTCACTAATTACCTTATAATTGGTGGCTAATTTTGGCCTCGGTTTTTGCTTTCATGTGGGTGGTGGAGGAAGGGTGCTGGGGATAGAACCCTGGGCTGGTGTGGGCTAAAGCATGTACTCTGTCACTGAGCTCCACTCCAGTCCCTGATTACTTCTTAAGGAGAAATCCTCAGAGATGGGATAATCAGGTCAAAGGATGGCGTTAAGTTTTTATTTTTTATGGTACTGGAGATTGAGCCGAGGGGTACTTTACCACTGAGCCATAATCTCAGATCTTTTTATTTTTTGTTTTTGAGACAGGATCTTACTAAGTTACCCAGGCTGGTCTGGAACTTGTGATTCTCCTGCCTCAGCTTCCTGAGTTGCTGGGATTACAGGCACGCATCACCATGCCCCTTTATGTTTATGGTTCTTAAACCATGTTAGCAAGTTGCTTTCCCAAAGGCATGTGCCATGTGTGCTGCTGCCTACAACATAGGAAAAGAGCCTACCTTCATCCTTCTCTTCTGGAGCCAGGTCTGCTACAATGTCATCGACATTATCAGGCACAATATTGCATTGTTCACCCTGCAACAGGAGGGCTCACATTAGAGAAAGAAGGGGACAGATGACAGAGCACATAAAATTGAATGCCCACTCTGTACAAATTCTATCCATGGTAGAGTTCTAGGTCAAATTTTATAACTTGACTGAAAAAAAAATGCACAAAAGCAGAATTGGCAAAGGAAGAATTCGGACCATGGCAGACATGAGTGATTGACTATGAGACTATCAGCCTGGATCCAATCATTCATTTGGGCACTGGGCCTAACTTCTGAGTTTATTTTGGTCATTTACATCTTATGAAATAATTTGCATACTAGAAACACTTGACTGCTCAGGAGTTCCATATCTCGGGGTGCTATCCTCCAGGCACCCCCACAATTCTAGAACAGAAAGGTATTTGGTTTCCTTGGCCATACTGGTGGGCTCAAACCCAGTACCTTCCGAGCGATTCTCTCAATAACAACTCTGGCTACTTGAGTGATGGACCCGCCCTCTGGATCGTAGAAAGGACTCTGAGGATGGTCCAGACTGGTCAGGGGCCGAATTTTCTCCTGTGGAATTGTGGGTTTGTTTGGTGACTGTAGAAAAAACACAGATACAGAGAGTGGGAAATAAAACATGGAAGCGACAAAACAATTTGTTAATATGGAACAGAACAAAAACTCTGATAGGAATTTAACAAGTGTGACAGTAGTTAAGGAATTCCGTTCATGCCATTCACTATGCTTGGAAGTTTGTAGATCTGTACTTCAAAACTTTCCCACAGGGCTGGAAATGTTCAGTGGTGGAGCACTTGCTTAGCATTCATGAAGCCCTGGATTCAAACCCCAGTACCACACACACACACACACACACACACACACGTACAGATCCACATATATGACAGTATTATGCCAGATGTAGAAGCCAGGTTCCAGAGGGGTCATCCTAGCTCAGAAATGGCTATGTCAGTTTGGCTTGAATCCAAAACTCTTATAGTGGACCAGGTAGCAATTATTTTTCCGTAGGAGGTCCCATGGTAATTTTTTAGGCTTTGGGAGTCACATGGTATCTGTCACAACTGCTCTGCTGAGTCCTTGTAGTGAAAGAGACAATATGTAATTGGATGTGTAGCTGGCTTTGAAAACTATTTAGACATCAGGGTACAGGGTAGATTGTCTCAAAAGCCATAGTGTGCTGATGCCTGTTCTAGATTCTTCTCCCAGTGGTTTTGTGATGGCTTCAGATTTCAGTGCAGTTGGTATGCTGACCATGTCTAAGAAATATGACATCCAGGACAGAATAAACTCCTCACCCTTTAAAATCTGGCCCAGTCTTATACAAACACAACTTCCTTCTGTCTGTCTGTTTCTGGGTCTGTTTTTAGCACGCTGCCCCTTGCTTACCTATGATCTGCTCTTTAGCAGATTCCCTTTCTGTGCTCTGGTCACTGCAAGGATACTTCTCAGAGTCTGAATCAGTGTGTATGTGATGAGACCTTGTTGGCCTCTCTTCCAGATTAAGTTCTTCTAGAACAGCAGGGTCAGACTCACCCCTGGATCCAGAACTCCCACTGAGTGGGAGGAAATGCTCAGGAAGCTTGTCATTCATCACTGCAGGCACGCCTACCTCATAGGTCACCCCGCTGTCGGTGCCCGCATCCCAGGGAATCAGGTCTTGCACCACTTTCTGGACCCAGCCGCATTCCTTGGTGCACAGATCCTCTGCAGATAAGCCCACGTTCCAGTCTGGACTGGGGCCCATCATGGTCAGGAAGGACATTAAGTGGCGTGTCCTATCTACTGAAAATTCAGCTGACGGAGCTGCTCTCCTGGAAAACAAATACAGAGGCCAGCATGTTAGGGGATGAGGGGTGCACACTCTGGGGGACAACCAATCGGGACACAGTTTGAGGACACAAGGGACAGAGAGGAGGCAGATTCTCTGGCCATTCCTGGTTTATGCTCTTCTCTCTTCTGAGCCCACCTGTTGGAGAAACATGAAGTGAACCCGGTGTGTTTTTAATCCAGTTTTAATGTGTCCACAGCACTTACTCTTATTTTACATTTCCTTGCTGATTTATTTACCTGTTTATTGACGGTCATCTCTCACTGGGGTGTAAGCTCTGAAAAAGAGGGTTTTTGTCTGCTTCATGCTTGACTTTATTTCCATACACAGAGTAGACACTTGGTAAATCTTTTAGAAAAAGTGAATGAACAAATCCTATGTGGTGTGTGTGTGCCCAGCTGTTTTGGATGCAAGATGAACTTCACACATGAAAACTGCTTAATAACGTCCTACATCTTTACTTATGCATCTTCTTTAATTTTTACAACAGACCAGAGGC
>JAJEJO010005807.1:937267-950596 GCA_020662805.1 Glaucomys volans
TCAGGGATACTCGGCCACTGAGCCTCAACCCTAGCCCTATTTTGTATTTTGTTTAGAGACAGGGTCTCACTGAGTTGCTTAGGGCCTCGCTAAGTTGCTGAGGCTGGATTTGAACTCGCGATCCTCCTGACTCAGCCTCCCAAGTTGCTTGGATTACAGGCGTGCACCACCACGCCCGGCAAGGATTCTTGACTCCAATTTATGTAGGAGGACACTGAGGCTCAGGGGAGCCGTGTAACTTGTCCAAAGTCATAAGGTCAAGTAGCAGAAGGAGACCATTAGTTCAAGGTCAATGTTCCTTCCATCATCAACTTCTAAATTCCCCTGCCCCCTTTTCATCCTGAGATCTCCACTGTGCCACTGGAGGGGGTCTGCCATTCCGCTGCCTCCATTGCCTTAAGAGGCCTCCCATGGCAAAGCCCTGCCTGGCACCAGGACACACCCACCCACTCACACCTGATTCCCTGGCTATTTCCTCCCATTGGAGGCAGGGATCCAACTACAGAACCATTTGCCTTTGGCTGACGACTTCCAGCTGCTGAAAAAGAAAAGACTTCAGCCACAAGGGGCAGCTCTTCAACCTCTATCACCCTGAATGACTAAGAGGGACAGTTCCAGGAGGGACTGGGATGCATGAGATGGTGGCTGCCCACTGAAAAGGCTGGGGAGGAAAAAGAGTCATATTCACTTGTGGGGGACCCTTGATATTTTATTTTCCCCTCATGACAATCTTGTGAGGTTAGAAGTATTATCTTGCTCTATGGAGAGTCAATGCAAAGTGAATAGAGATGGTGAACTTGGAAACACAGGTAGCAGAGACTGAGGCTTGAAGGTGTGGCTTTTTATACCCCCAGGCTGCTAACTGTGGCAAATCCTTGGCTGGGGACCAACTGATATGTTAAGTCCAGCTGGCAGCTGGTCCACCTCAGCTGGTCAGGAGCCTGGAAACCTTCCGTTGGCACCAACTGCTTCTGACTGCCCTCACCTGGCCCCAGAAAGCAATGACTCCAGACCTGGTGGGCCAGGTGGAGCCCCATCATTGGGTTCTGGCAGCCAGATGGGACAAGACAAGAAGCTCAGGGTGAGGTGAACCTGGGTGTGCATCTTAGCTCCACCTCACCTAGCTGCACTTCCTTAGGCAAATTCCCAAAACTTTCAGTGTCTCAGTGTCCAAATCTTTAAAATGGGGATAAAATATGTCGACTCCAAAGGGTTATTCTGTTAAACGAGCCAACTTGCATACAGTACTTAGCCCAGCTCCTGGCATTGAATCATTATTGTTACAGGTTGAGCACCCTTAATCTGAAAATCTAAACTCTGAACTGTTTCAAAATCTAAAACTTTTTGAATACTAACAAGTGGAAAATTTACATAATTAATGTTCTCAAATTCCATCCTTTTTTCCTGCAAATGACATTATTTCATTTTTTTATGGCTGAATAAAACTCCATTGTGTATATATACACCACATTTTCTTTATCCATTCATCTGTTGATGAACACTTGGGCTGGTTCCATATCTTGGCCATTGTAAATTATGCTGCTATAAACAAGGCTATGCATGTATCACCATAGTAACCTGACTTTAATTCTTTTGGATAAGTACTGAGGAGTAGTATAGCTGGGCCATATGATGGTTCCATTTCTAGTCTTTTGAGAAACCTTCATACTGATTTCCTTAGTGGCTCTACTAATGTGCAATCCTACTAAGACTGTTCCTTTCCCCCCATATCCTTACCAGCACTTATTATTATTCCCCACAATCTGTTTTTAATAATCCCTTCTGGTGATCTGCATGCACTTCAAGTTTTAGCTCATGTGTCACCTCTTCAGGATCCTTTCTGATCACCTGGCTGAGGTAAGCACCCTTGTATCCTATGATTCCAGTTGCTTCTTCACTGTTTGGTCTCCTCCACTAGACTGGGGGCTTCTTGAAGCCAGGAACCCGAAGTTTCACAACTGCACCCCAGTACCTGCTCAGTGGCCACTGAACGAATGGCTAGGTGATGATTTGAGCTCCACTCCTTACTAGCTCTAGATCTTGGGCAAGTCCCACACTGTCGTTGAGTCTCAATATTGTCATCTAATGATACCTACCTGAGGACCAATGAGATGCTTTACTGGGAGAAACTGCTGAGCTACTACTACAACTGACACAGCCTGCTATTTAGTTAGACAGACAAAAATGTCTTTTCCCCGTGTCGCGCATTGTTTGGCATAGGCATCAGTGGTTTCAGCAGCTGCCTTGAAGACCAGGCTTCTCCAAAGATTTGTAGTCTGGGGAGTTGTGATGTTGCTCACAGAGGGGCTTACAAGAAACGGTTCCAGCCTTCCTGCAGGAACTGCCGAGCAAGAGCCTTGGCACCTGACTGGGGCTACTTTATACCTCAGCCCCCCTAGCCTCTCGGACCATTAGGGGTCCAGCAGTGCCTGGAGAAGCAGGCTTCCTCTTTCTTTGCTATAGAGATGACAGATCCACCATTGCCTTCCCATCTCCTTAATTATGTGATTTTTGGTCATATTTGTCAGTCATATCCTGTAAACCATGGGTGACACTATTCACAATGACAATTTAAGGGGATTTAAAAATAGCTCTACTGAGGAATCCAGAGCTGTAAAAACCAACCCCAATCCATCCTAACACATCATCTTGATATTTGCCCAGCTGATAGATACAATCTTCTGAGAACAAAGCTTTGTAGAAATCCTTCACAGCAAGTGCATTTGGGCCAAAGCTGTTATAGCTGTTATAGCTAAATCTGTCTCCTGAGTGAGGTAACTTCCAGAGCTCCGTAAGTATTTCAAAGAGCAGAAAATTCAGAGCCACCAATCCCTACACAAAGTGCAGGATTACATTGAGTAATATGGCAAATGCTAAATTTGAATCTGTCAGGGCCTGGGAGCAATTTTTTAGCATCTTCAGGCAACTCACTCCTTTCTCTTATCCTAAATGGGGACATTTCTCCCTGACTCAAGCTTCTGCAATACTTCCTGGAGGAAGCATCTCCTGACTCTACAAATTCCTTGTGATTCCTATTGTACTTCCCATAGCATCCCCAACTCACACTTTCCTTGGAATTTCTTAACACCTGTTTTCCCCACCAGGTCCCAATATGTAGGGACCACTTTTTCCTTTGGTTATAGCTATATCCCACTGCTTAGCTTAGGACTTGGCATGCAGTGGCTTCTCTTCAAATGTTTGTTGAAATAAATGAATTAATCTCAGAGACGAGTGTAGAACTCTTGTACTTCCTTTGACCTTCAAATTTAATTAAAAATCACTTCACAGTATTTACTACTTCTATTATAAAATTCTATTTAAAATAATGAAATGGATAAGAACATATGTGAATTTTCTTTAGGAAATGCCAGATAGGACTGGAGTTCTTTGTTCAAGTCCTAACAAAAGTTCTTATTTATGCCTTTTTATAAGCCATGTCTTCCAAGATATGACATATTTTGCTAATTTGGTTTCATTTTTCTATCTGGGAATTAACTTGGAATCACTTTTCTAGAAAAGAGTTGATCTAGCTATGCCACACACCAGACTAGATGATAAAGCATGATAATCAGAATGGTGTGAGATTCAAGGTAAAATGGAAATGGAAGTTAGTGGCACAGAGTGGAGATTCTAGAAACTATAGGTAAGGACTTATACAGATAGGCTACTCAAGTTAGAGTGGAAGGAAAGATTGTACAAGTGGGGGATGGGTAAATTATAAAAATATTGGACTCATATCTAATATTATATACCAAGTAATAATAATAAAGCCAAAGCTAGAGTCAAACGGAAAGCAACCAGGTCATAGAAAAAAAATTCACTGTTCAAGAAAAAAACCAACAACAGAGAAATGTCAAATTTCTCAGTTTTGAGACTGTAAAGGCAATCACAAAGAAAAGTTAACTAACTGAATTATACATTAGCTAAAAACATCATTATAGTGAAAACAATGGTACATGTTTAATATCCCTAATCCAAAAGTTTGAAATCTGAAATGCTCCAAAGTCTGCAACTTCTGAACACTGACATGACACCACAAGTGGACAAATTCCACACCTGCCTTCGTGTGTCGCGTCACAGTTAAAATGCTGGTGCAGTCTTTTATCAAGAACACAGGCAACAACAGGTGTTGGCGAGGATGTGGGGAAAAGGGTACACTCATACATTGCTGGTGGGAGTGCAAGTTGGTGCAGCCACTCTGGAAAGCAGTGTGGAGATTCCTTAGAAAACTTGGAATGGATCCACCATTTGACCCTGCTATCCCACTCCTTGGCCTATACCCAAAGGACTTAAAATCAGATTGCCTCAGTGATGCAGCCACATCAATGTTCATAGCTGCTCAATTCACAATAGCTAGATTATGGAATCAACCTAGATGCCCTTCAGTAGATGAATGGATAAAGAAACTGTGGTATATATACACAATGGAATATTACTCAGCCATAAAGAAGAATAAAATTATGGTATTTGTAGGTAAATGGATGATGTTGGAAACTCTTATGCTAAGTGAGATCAGCCAATCCCAAAAATCCAAAAGCCGAATGGTCTCTCTGATAAATGAATGATGATGCATAATATGGGGGGGAAAGATGGCAAGAATGGAGGAAAGATAGCTAGCATAGAGGGAAGGGAGGGGTGGGGGCGGGTGGGGGGTAAAATTAATAACAGAATGTGTGACAGATACCATTGCCCTGTGTACATGCATGAACGCACAGATGGTGTGACTCTACTTTGTGTACAACCAGTGAAACAATAGCTGTACTCCATTTGTGTTCAATGAATCAATAAGTAAATAAAAAAAAATAAAATAAAATGCTGGTGCACTAAAAATACTACATAAAATTACATTCAGATTATGTGTATAAGGTGTGTCTGAAACAGAAAAGAATTTTGTGTTTAGTTTTGGATCCCATTCCCAAGATATCTCATTATGTATATGTAAATATTCCAAAACCTGAAAACTTAAAAAGTTCCAAACACTTCTGGTCCCAAACATTTTGGACAAGGGATATTCAGCTTGTATCTGAATTGTGGAAAAAAAGTGATGCATTAGCAAAAATGTCTCTATTAAGTGTAACTAACAGTGTTAATATTATACACATAAAACCCAAATCTCTGAGATAAAGACCACGATCCTAGTGAAGGAAGCTTATACACAGACAATTCACATCAGAAAAAATGAAAAATGATTGAAAACATGGAGAAACATTTCCTTATTCTCATTTAGAAGGCAGTGGGGAGTGCTAGTAAGAACCCCAGGGCACTGGCATGGACAGCTGGATCTGAATCTTGGTTCAGCCATTGAATTATTAGCATGAGACAGGGGCCTTTACCTCACCTTTCTTTGAAGTTACTACATCTGCAAAATGGGAACATCATCATACTTACCCCAGCATTTTACTGTGAGGAAATCACTTATTGTGTCTGCCACATGGTTCAACAAAAGGTTGATTTTCTTTTCCTACAGTTTTTCCAAACAAAACTTCCAAAAACACCACAGAAGAAATTAGTTTTTCTTCTTCTAGAGATTTATTCTCCCCTTCTAAATCACACACACTAGCGAGACTCGGGAGTGTTTACTAAACCATTCTTACGCTCCTATATTCCAAAAGATCCTCGTTTTCACACTTGCAGAAACCCAGTCAGACACAAGAGGGCGCTCAAGTCATTCACTAGGCTGCTTAAGTCCTGGGTGGGTGGGGAGAGGTTTGCGTGCGGTTCCTGCAGCGCTGGAAGAACTGTTAGCAGGAGCTATCAAGAACTCCTGCAGACTCAGATCTACCACCTGCTCCTCCAGTCCAAGGCTTGTCTTCCTTTTCTGTCCTGAAGACATCAGTGGACCTGGGCAAGTGCTGCAGGAGGCAGGGAGGGTCCTAGAACTCCCAGTTTGAATTTAAGAGAAAGATGCTTCTGGCCTCCTGTGCAATGGTGGCTTTGGATTTCTGGAAAATGTGAACATGTCTTCACTCCACTGACCTCACGAACACAGAAATTGACTATTAAAATGTTCGTTAAGTAGAGTGGCTGGGAATAATTTAAGGGACTACAGTCCTTTCCAAGATTGACTATAAGAAAGGAAATAAGTATTTTTAAGAGTTCCAATAATTCTTAGCATTCAGAGTACACTGGAGGAATCTGGTGATGGAAACTCAGAATTGATTTGCAGGAAACCTGGGATTTTCCACTTAGGTGCCAGAGGAACTAGTGAAGGATGTGCAGTTTGTTCAGAATCTGTCTTTCCTGTCTCTACCTGGCGCTGGGCTGTTGGAGGTACAGCTTGATTTATTGAGCTAAACAAGTCAGCAACTAATTTGTTCATTCATGGCTGTCCTTTGAGAAGTGGTGCTGGGGATAAAGATGAAGATCATTGAAAAACAAGTCAGTTTCAACGGGCAGGACTTCATAAAGTAGGTCACCCTGGCTTTCCACTGGGCTGAGGGAGGCTGGAATCCCATTAACCTCAATCGAGCAGGCTCTGGGAGGAGGAGTAGGGCTGTTTGGGCAAAACAAAACTTGGCTGCATGGACCTTTCTAATTTGACTTCCTAATGAGATTTGGAAGAGGAAAGGGGAGCCTAGGGTATGGGAAAAGCAAAGGAAAATTCCTTCCCCTCAACAAGCTGGTAGCACCGAGTGTGGAGGTTGTGGGTGTTTTGGGAGGTCTGAGTGTTTGCCATCAGTGGATTCTCTCCCACTGGGGTCTCAGGCAATCTGAGGGATGGGTGAAGTGTGGGAATGTGTCCCAGAAGATTTCTTTCAATTTTTTATAAAGTCTCTCTCATCTTTGTGGTGGGCAGAGCTCCATTGATATTCACCTGCTTGGAGCTACAGCCCAGTCTTGCCTTTCAGAAAGGCAAACTTCATGAAAGTGCTTGGTGACTCCATGATCTCACTTTCTATTCACATTTCACCTGCTATGTGCTGTTTCCCTTCCCACGTCCCTCAGCAGAAAGCTTTCTCCATAAGGTCACATGACCTCCATGTTGATAAATCCAAGGAGCATCTTGCAGCCCAGTCTTCCTTGATCTCTTCACTGCAGTGATCCAAGCTGAATGCTTTCCTGGAACACTCTTCCCTTGGCTTCCAGGTTCCAAACTTCCTTCTGGATTTCTTTGCTGCTTCTTTTCTGTTTCCTTTGCAGGCAAGTCCTCCATAGCATGAAATGCTGGAGGTCTTTGGAACTCAGTCCTAAGTCCTTGACTCTTATTCTCAAGTTCTGTCTTATTTGTGCCCTTCATTCAGATTCTCTCCCTTTCCTCAATGACTACCAATTATATTTCTCAGCATGGAATTCTTACCCTGAGATTCAGAGCTATATAGCCAACTGGGTACTCAATGCTTTCACCTGGATATCAAGACATCTTAACAATGTAGCACAGTCAGAACTAATTGCTTGGTGCTCCCATCAAACTTCACCTAATGTTTCTAGTCACATAGGTGGCACCACAAATTCCTTAGGCCAGCCACATCTGGACCACTGTTTCTCTCCCACCTTCTCTGTTCAACCCTATTACTGCAGACTTGTCAGTATTACCTCCTACCAGCATCTCTCACATTTCTGTATTTCTTTCCATTCACACCACCACCACCACCTACCACCATGCAGTGGAAGTCTCAATTAATTTTCTTCTGGCTCTCTGCAACTGCCTCCCCACTGGTCTCACCTCATCTACCTTTTCACATTGGAGCCAGCGTGCTGTTATTGCTTTTTTTAATTTTTTAATGCAAATCTGATGGTATCATCCTTCTGCTTAAAACTCTTCAATGATTTTCCATTAGTTTTAATATAAAATCAAAAATTTTAATGTTGCATGACTTGGCCTTACACCAAGTTCTTCTTTGATTTCTGGATCCAGTTATACAAAGCCTGTTAGTATCTTAAATATGCTTCGCTTTCTCCTCATACATGGCCTGTGCACATGACTGTGTGTCTAGAGAATATTCTCTCCTCATTTTGCTTCTTCACCTAACTCCTACTGATT
This sequence comes from Glaucomys volans, assembly GCA_020662805.1. Classification (NCBI taxonomy): domain Eukaryota; kingdom Metazoa; phylum Chordata; class Mammalia; order Rodentia; family Sciuridae; genus Glaucomys; species Glaucomys volans. The sequence goes on from JAJEJO010005807.1 coordinate 945,249, forward strand.
CCTTAGATCTAGGCGGGCTCCTGTGTACCTCATAAGGTACCATTGTACCTTATGCTTTTCTTCAGTCATTTATTTGTGTGATCATTGAGTAAATGTCTCTCCCCATGAAACTGTGAGCTCCAGGAGGAACTCTGCTCACTGCAGTCTCCCTGCTCACTGTGTGTGGTGCTTTTCTTTGGAGACTTTCAGTAAGTATTCAGTGAATGAAACATCTCAGTCACCTTTGATGGGACACTGGGTAAGTGAAAGTCAAGATTTTGCTCCATTTTGTTTTGAGGCTGGGGTCAGACACTTTAGTGTGGTCACATGGTTAATTTCATGCTGATCAGAAGCCAGGCTGGAAGACAGATATTTCTTGATTAATTAGAAACTGAGAAAAGGAATGAGTTGTTATTTAATCAGAGGGATCTTGTTATAGGAAAGGTATCAGAGTTAGTCAGCTGGATAGGGCTGGAATTCCAGTTCCACTCTTTTTTTTTACTTCTTTCAAAAAAAGTCTTATTATGAAACATTTTTAAACTTACAGAAAAATAGTACAGAAGGTTCCACACGCCCTTCGCCCAGCTTGCTCTAGTGTTAGCATCTTACATGACCATAGTACAATAATCCAAACTGTGCAATTAACACGGTACAAGACTGTTTACTAAACTGCAGACTCTACGTGGGCTTTATTGGCTTTCCTGTGAATGTCACTCGTGTGTTCCCAGGTCCCAGCAGAACCCCGCGTCACATCTAGTTGTCATCTCTCCTCAGTCTCCTCCCATCTCTGACGGTTCCTGTCTTCTCTGGAGCAGGTTCTTTGGTCATGGAGGTTTCCATTTCCTGATCACCACTTGGGCCTGTATTTAAATAATCAGCTCTCTTGAGTTGGAAACAGGAGCAGAATCAGAGCGCCCACTTGGGCCCTGGCTTGGCCCTGAGTAGCCTGCTTCCATTCTGAGATCTGCAGGAAAGGGTGGGTTTCCACTTGGCTGGGGATGGAGCTACCCTGGAACTGTAAGGGGCAGTTCCACTCTTGATGGAACTAGATGATGCCTTTGGATCTGTCATAGAATCTCTTAGTCTCTGTTTCTTCATCTGTAAAATGGGCCTACCTCACAGTACTACTATGAGGATTAAGTGGGATAATAAATGTAAGTGCCTACTGTGGTCCTTGAGTGCATAGTATATGCTTAAAGTTAAAGGATTTCCCTTTCCTTTCTTTTGGTTCCAGGGATTGAACCCAGGGACGCTTAACCACTGAACCACACATTCCTAGCCCTTTTTATTTTTTATTTTGAGACAGGGCCTCACTAAATTGTTTACAGCCTTGCTGAGTTGCTGAGGCTGACCTTGAACTTGGAATCATCCTGCCTCAGCAGCCCAAATTACTGGGATGACAGGTGTGCACCACCACACCTGGCTTTCTTTTTCTTTCTTTCTTTCTCTTTCTTTCTCTTTCTTTCTTTCTTTCTTTCTTTCTTTCTTTCTTTCTTTCTTTCTTTCTTTCTTTCTTTTTCTTTCTTCTTTCTTTCTTTCTCTCTCCCTCTCTCCCTCTCTCCTTCCTGAATGCCCTGTGCTTTGTAGTTGACATTTTTCTAAATCCAGTTACTTCAAGCTATAAGGCCTCCTTAGTGGTATAAAAACTAGCATCCACAAATTGTGGCCTACATGCCTCTAACTCACACTGCCCTGTGCCCCTTTCCTCTTGGAGGACCAACAGTGAGGGATTCTTCTCAAGAGGCTCTGGGGTCTGGGAACCAGGAGAAGCTGAAGAGAAATATCAGTTATGCAAAGGGAGCCTGGGCCATTGTGAGTTCGCACAGCATTTTCTGGTGGGTCAGTGATGAGCCAGGCAAATGCCCACCCACCAGGGAAAGCCCAAGGCTGCAAAGCCTGCCTCCAGCTGCTTCTCACAGAGGGAAAGGCACCTCCTGGGCTGGGGAGGTTTTCCACTTCCCTGGTGTGAACTTCCTTTGAGAGGATTCAGAGACAGTCTTGGAGATCCCACAGGCTAAAAGGCCTCTGTGCAGCCAGCTGGGCTGTTCATGGTCAGCTGCCTCAGCTCCACACAGACCTGGGCCAGTCCTGACCGGGGCAAGGAGCATCCTGCCAGACTCAGCCACATACCGTCTGCACAAAGCCTTGACTGTCCTCTCTCTACCCCTTCTCTGAGCTTCCAGAGCTACTCATATCCTCATCCTAAAACTGATAACCCTGGAGTGTACCAGCCTACCATGATGACATCATATTGTGTACATTTTGTGTATATGGTGCATCTGGATTTATGTAAAGTGTAGACCTGAAGTGGTGGAATTCTGTTAATTGCCTCCCATCTTGGGTGGGTGGTCCAAAGAGTGGGAGCTGTATATATAGGGCTGAATAGTAGGGGATCCACCAATGGTAAAGTGTGTAGGAGCCAGGTACCTGGCAACAGCTTCCCCGCTCCCAGCTGGTCATGTACAAGTGTCCCTCCTCCCTCTGCTCCTGCTGCCTCGCCCTGGGGAGTCTTCCTTTTAATGTCCTGTACTTCCTATCTATCATTTTGCATTTGCTTTTTCTGCCACTGAGCAGGATCTCACACATTCCCCATGTTGTTGCTGTCTGCATCAATATCATGGTTAATGGATGCAGACTACTCCATAGAGGGGCTACTCAAGCCATTATTCACAAACCATTTTCTGATAGTTGACTGGGAACTTCCAGACGTTGCATCTTTAAAGGATGAGTGGAAATCAAAACTTGTTCAAGAGCCGCGCACTGTGGCACATGCCTGTAATTCCAGTGGCTTGGGAGGCTGAGGCAGGAGGATGGCAAGTTCAAAGCCAGCCTCAGTAAAAGTGAGGTGCTAAGCAACTCAGTGAGACCCTGCCTCTAAATTAAATATTTAGAGGAGCCAAAAAATTCCACCAGAAAATTTCTAGAACTCATAAATGAATTCAGTAAAGTAGCAGGATATAAAATCAACATTCATAAATCTAATGCATTTCTATTCATAAGTGATGAATCCTTTGAATGAGAAATTAGGAAAACTACCCCATTCACAATAGCCTCAAAAACAAACAAACAAACAAACAACTTGGGTATCAACCCAACAAAAGAGGTGAAAGACCTCTACAATGAGAACTACAGAACACTAAAGAAAGAAATTAAAGAAAACTTTAGAAGATGGAAGGATCTCCCATGTGCTTGAATAGGCAGAATTATTATTGTCAAAATGGCCATACTTCCAAAAGCCCTATACAAATTCAATGCAATTCCAATTAAAATCCCAATGATGTACCTCATAGAAAGAGAAAAAGCAATCATGAAATTCATTTGGAGGAATAAGAGACCCAGAATAGCTAAAGCAACCCTTAGCAAGAAGAGCAAAGCAGGGGGTATCACAATACCAGACCTTCAACTATACTACAGAGCAATAGTGACAAAAACAGCATGGTATTGGTACCAAAATAGACAGGTAGATCAATGGTACAGAATAGAAGACACAGAGACAAACCCAAATAAATACAGGTATCTCATACTTGACAAAGGAGGCAAAAACATGCAATGGAGAAAAGACAGCCTCTTCAACAAATGGTGCTGGGAAAACTGGAAATCCAAATGCAGCAAAATGAAACTAAACCCATATCTCTCATCCTGCACAAAACTCAACTCAAAATGGATCAGGGACCTAGGAATTAGTCCAGAGACCCTGCACCTAATAGAAGAAAAAGTAGGTCCAAATCATCATGTGGGCTTAGGACCAGACTTCTTTAACATGAAAGAAATAAAAGCAGGAATCAATAAATGGGATAGATTCAAATTAAAAAGCTTTTTTCTCAGCAAAGGGAACAATCAACAATGTGAAGAGAGAGCCTACAGAATGGGAGAAAATCTTTGCCACATGTACTTCAGATAGAGCACTAATCTCCAGAATCTATAAAGTACTCAAAAATCTTTACACCAAGAACACTAATAACCCAATCAATAAATGGGCCAAGGAAATGAACAGACACTTTACAGAGGAAGATCTACAAGCAATCAACAGATTTATGAAAAAATGTTCAACATCCCTTGTTATAAGAGAAATGCAAATCAAAACTATCCTAAGATTTCATCTCACTCCAATTAGAATGGCCATTATCAAGAATACAAGCAACAACAGGTGTTGGTGAGGATGTGGGGGAAAAGGTACACTCATACATTGCTGGTGGTGCAGCTACTCTGGAAAGCAGTATGGAGAGTCCTTAGAAAACTTGGAATGGAACCACCATTTGACCCAGCATACTACAGTGACGCAACCACATCATCTCAATTCACAATGGCTAGATTGTGGAACCAACCTAGATGCCCTTCAATAGATGAATGGATAAAGAAACTGTGTATATATACACAATGGAATATTATTCAGCCATAAAGAAGAATAAAATTATGGCATTTGCAGGTAAATGGATGGAGTTGGAGAATATCATGCTTAGTGAAATAAGCCAATTCCAAAAAACCAGAGGCTGAATGATTTCTCTGATAAGTGGATGATGATACATAATGCAGGAGGGGGGAAGGCAAGAATGGAGAAATAATGGATTGTGTAGAGGAAAATGAGGGGTGGGGAGGGGATAGGGGGAAGGAAAGATAATAGAATGAGACAAACATCATTACCCTATGTACATGTTTGATCACACAAATGGTGTGACTCTACTTTGTGTACAACCAGAGAAATGAAAGTTGTACCCCATTTGTGCACAATGAATCAAAAGAAAAAAATTACAAAATAGGGCTGGGATGTGGCTTAGTGGTCAAGTGCTCCTGAGTTCAATCCCTGGTACCAAAAAGCAAAACAAATAAACAACAACAACAAAACAAACAAACAAAACTTGTTCAAGGAACTGCATAGAATTCAGGGTGACCAAAGAGAGGTGCTGACTAGGGAGCCCACAGGAAAAGGAAGCCAGGGCTGAAATGTGTTATGTTTAGCTTGTGAAGCTGAACCAAGGAGTGTGGACTTGATCCTGGAGAATAATGGTCACAGAAAGATTTTAAGAAAGGAAGGACACAACAGGTTTGGACTCTTAAAAGATCACTCTAGTAACTGTGTTGATGAGGAATTAGATGGGGGGAGATAATAAAAGAGGAAAGAGTGGTGAAATAGTCCAGGGGAGAAAAATGGTAGTTTGAACTAACGGCAGGAGAAAGGCCAGGTAAGGACTGATTTTTGAGATAAGAAGGTAGAATCAATAGGACTTCATGACTAACTGTATTATTGGTGTTTCCCCACATGGAGAAGAGCAGGTTTGTGTGAAGGTGATGGGTTTCATTTTGAACATGATGAGTTCAAGTGTCCAAGAAACTGATGGATGTATCACTATCTACCTACCTACCTACCTTTC
>JAJEJO010005807.1:950606-963893 GCA_020662805.1 Glaucomys volans
CATCCATCTATCCCTCTCTCCACCCATACATCCATGCATGCATGCATCCATCCAAATCATCTAACTGGAAAGCTAGTTTTGGAAATTGTCACCATATTTCTGGTCACCAAAGACTCTGGGGCAGATGAAATCTCTGAGGGATAGAGAATGGGACCTAGTGTGAATCTGGCTTTCCATGATTCACACTTGCTTAGAGGAAGTATACCTGTGCATTCAAAGGGCCACTGGGGGAAGCAGAGACCAAGCTGAGAAGACAGAGGCACATACTTTGTACATGGGCAGCATCTTACCTGCTTACTCACCTGATAGCTGTTACTGACTCCAGTGACACAAGTGGTATGTGAAGGTGTTATGACTTAGTTTTGGAATGTCCCCAAGTCTTGTGTGTCAAGGGCTTAGTTCCCAATGCAATAATGTTCAGAAGTGGGGCTTTTAGGAAATTACTGAACCATGAGTGCTCTAACCTCATCAGTGGATCAATTCATTTGATGGATTAATAATTTGAATGGACTACTGGGAGTTGGTGGAAGATTAGGCAGGTGAGGTGTGGTTTGAAGAAGAGACTATGCTTTGTCCCTGGCCCCTTCATTTCTCTCTCTCTGTATCCTGGCTGCCACAAGCTGAGCAACTTTCTTCCACCAAACCTTCCCACCTTGATGTTTCTACCTTGCAGCCAGCTAACCATGGACTGAAAACTCTGAAACCCTAAGTCAAAACATATCTTGCCTCCTTTAAGTTGTTCCTTTCAAGTATTTGTCACAGTGATGAAAAGCTGACCACCACTGTGGCCATTAGGCAGGATGGGGCAGGGCGGGGCCAGAGTCTGTGCTACTTACACGTTGAGAGGCTGCCAGGCTGGCCACTGGGCTTTGGCTTTGATGACAGTGAGGACCTCATCACTCTGCAAAAGAGAACCAAGGACGTTTAGTGAACAAAGCTGGGTTCATGGACACGTGAGGGATTTGACATGGTGACATTATATACCCCCATTCCCTTGCCTGCTAGAGACTCTACCTGTACAATTGTGGAGCCATCTTGTCCCACAGCCTCAGCAACACCAGGAGGTATGACTGAATTTCCAGTTGTGCCTGGTGCAGCCTGGGCACTGGTGAGCCCACTGAGCCACACCTGGGTCGCCCGCTTGCCTCATCCCTTCCCTACTGGAACCAGAGGTCTGACCTGGACTTCACCTTGATGAGCCATATTTCCATATCATGTCCAGGCTGAAGGGCCAAGTCAAGTGCTCTGTATTCAGGCATGATTGGGGGCCTGCTTCAGGCCAGCAGACTCAGCAGAGCCACAATGTAGCCTACCCTTGAACCCAAGCACTGTCACCCTCAGAGTCTCTCCTGCTACTGAGACCCACTCTTTGGACATGGAGGCCAGAAGAGAACCTGAGCCCTATGTCCTTTGCTACACTCATGACATACCACTCTGCTTTGCTTTGGACAGTGTGTAGAGCACCATCAAAGCACGGGGAACCTAAAACAGCTTTGTGAGAAAGAATTTGATGATTAACACTTTGAAGGAAAGCATTAAGTGATCATCATAAGACAAAAATTTGAACCCTGTTGATGTTGCTAGATTTTAAGGTTTGGTTGGGATTTTGCTTTCAGTTACATACTGGGAATGGAGGGCATCATGGCTTGCAAGGCTTAAGGTCTGCGGAACCCCAAATTCTGCTTTGGCAGGGGCTTTCCTCAGAGTAATCGTCTGGTTCTAGATTCCCCTGGGCCCAGCAGAACCCAGACACCATTGTCCATTAGGTATAAAAAAATTCCAGAATGTCACCAGCTGGGGAAAGAAGAGCTTTGTTGCCAATTGAAAAGATCTCTGAGTTCCAGAGAACAGAGACGCGTGTGGTTAGTTCACAGCTGTGCCCCAGTCCAGCTGTGCCTGGCAGCAGAACATTTGGGTTGTATTGGTGCACTTCCCCTTGGTTGGATAACTTGCTCAGAAGACCCACAGCCCTTAACTGGAAGGAAGGAGATCAGAGGTGTCTTCCAGGCTCAGGTCCCCAAATGATAAAATAACCTTTGGGTCCAGAGTGCTTCTTCCACCACCGGGGAGGGAGTCTTTGGGTGGTGGGCCTCTGTGATAAATGGGTTGCAGCCAGATCCAGCTTGGCCTGGGATTGTACATATAGTGCTGGGTGAGGCGAAGGACAGAAGCCAGGGCCACAGAACAAGTTGGCAGAGTTCCCAGACCCTTGCTGAGTGCAGGCTCCCTGGTGTACCCACTTTGGTTGGAGGAAAGAATCTTTAGATGGATACATGTCCCCATGTTCTTAGGTCTACAGGAAAAGCATTTCCTAGCCCTACCTGAGTAGTTGCATTTCTCATGGAAGATTTATTTGTTTATCATGTATTCTTCCTAGTCCATATCTGGTAAACAATTGACAGAAGCTGTTTACCATGAAGTCAGGTGGAATAGGAGCTGCCTCCGGAATGCTAGCTCTGTATCTCCCATAACCTCCATGTCTCCCATGACCCCTTCATCAGACCCCAGAACCCTGACCTTCTCCAGCACATCCCGTCCAGGATTAGTACATATCTGTCACTGCCTGAACCTGACATGAGTGACACCATCTTGCTCCGGCTCCCGCCCCATCACACCAGACCTACTGTGTTCATGTCCATAAATCTGATCATACCTATTCCCAACCCGCAGCCACCAAAGGCCCCCCACAACTTCCATGATCACTTCTTACTTCCTATGTGGCCCTCATCATCTAGCTCTGGTCTACATTTTTTCTTTGATTTTCCAGAATAATATATACTTACTGTAGAAAATTTTAGCATTGCAGAAACACACAATGTAAATGTTGAGTATATTCTACTTCAACATCTACCCTTCCTTTTGTTTTCTTCTCCTTCTCCAGAATATTACAATTAGGTAAGGGTCTTTCCAGACTTTTTACTATGCTTATACAACTCTGTGTGTGCAAATGTACTATATGTAGTTTTCCCCACAAAATTGCATTATACAGAAAATCTTGTTCTGCATCATGACTTTAGCATTTTTCCTTAGTACCATATCACAAGAACATTTCCATCAGTACATACTGTAGGCTATTTACAATATATACTAAATATCATAGTTCTCTGTTAAAATTTTTTAAAGTGCTGGAAATCTTCAAATTATGGAAAGATAGGTCAAGACATAAAAATGAAATGCAAGATATGAGATTCAAGTAATGAGATACTGTCTGCTGAGAATCCTTTCGCCCTTGAAGAAATACTTCACTAAAAAATAAAATCAATGTGAGTGGAGTTGAGGTGGCCACTGAGCTAGCCCTGCAGATTCACCTTGCTTTACAATTAAATCTTGGTTTTCAGGTTCCAGCTAATGACATATTGATTTTGCTTTTGCAGTATATAACTCAACAACAATAGTTTAGACCCTCCATTAACGTTTATTTATGGTGATGAAATTCCATCTGCATTTTTGAGATCTGTGAAGTCTCCAAGGATGGGCGGTCCATCTGTGTGGCCATTACAGCTTCTGCTGTAAGTCATTTTATTCAGGTTATACAACATCTGTCTTATCAATGCTTATTGGTCCTTTTAGTGATCCTTTGTATTATTCAGTGGAACAAGAAAAGAGCATATTGGAACATTTGCTCAAAAACTATTTTTTTTGTTGAAACATTAAAGTTCTCTGATACAGCCTAAGTTATACAAGATTGGAGAGAGTCTGTCTTATTCATGGCCATGGACGCTCTGCAAATTGTTGAAAAAGCAAATCACACCGTTGTTATTGATGTCCACGTAGAATTCCATAGTATGGGTGTTTTCCATTTAACTAACATTATTAGTGGATATTTAATTTTTTTTCCACAAATGATGCTCCTATGAAGACTTGCATATGTATTTTTTGTTCACACACCCAAGGGTTCCTGTGTGATGGATTGCTAGGAATGATCAAAGGATGAAGAAACTTAAATTGTGGTAGGGCCTACCAAATTGTCCTCCAAATGCCTGTACCAGTTTATACTCACAGCAAGAATGTATGTGTGCTCAGGGCCTTACGACTTTGGGCACAGCGGATCCTATGCATCCTTTTAGCATTCACTAATCCAGTAGCAGGAAAGTAGAGTGGCTGAGGGCATGAGGTTAGAATCAGAACTGAGTTCAAATCCTGGCTGCACCATTTACTAGTTCTGTGTCATCTGGCAAGTCTCAGGACCTCTCTGAATTTTCTCATCTCTGAAGTGAGTGTGTGGTTGTCTGGGGACTAAATGACATAGCTCATGTGGAGGCAGTGCCTAGTGCTCCTTCAATGTAGCCATTATTCTACATTCAGATGGAGCTGGCATTAGAATTGAGTTGCCCTGTTTAGGTACAGAGGATGGAGCTCCAAGTTGCTGCTACAAACCCATAAAACCTCAGAAGAACTTCCTCTCCTCTACAGACCAGCTATCAGTCTCCGGGAGCATCTGATGGGAAGCTTCTGTAACCAGGCAGGCCTTAGATGGGGCTGCTGCTGGGGCACCAGGCATTTCATGTTCTGAAGAATGAAGGACTTAAACTCAGAGTAAGCAATCCACATTTTAGACTTAAATGAAAAGCTTGTTTTAACAAGTCTCTAAAGCACAGATAGGATCTTCCAGGGTCCTCAGAGCCCTTTTATGTCTCCCCTAGGACCCTTTTCAAATGAAATATTTCAAGGCATTCACAGTTCATGCCTTGTTTGGATGGTGTTGATGCTTTCCCAAAGACATGCCCATTAAAATAAAAAACCCCAAAGAAACTACAGGTCACTCATGTCCACCTTTCATTATACTTTTGGAAAACATATTGGAAGAAGTGACAGCTGTACTCGTACCACACCCCCCCTGGTACCAAATGGGAACAGCATAGCCCCCAACAGGCAGTGACTGAGGTCAGATCCAGAGTGAGGAGGGTTCTTGCAGAGTGACAACGAGCCTGGGAAGGCTGGAGGCAGAAATGACATCAGAGTCAGGCGACGCAAGTCTATGCAGAGTAGGGAGTAAGATTGTGGATCTGGGGTCAGGACAGGGACCCTCACCCTGCACTGGTCCTCCTAGGGACTCCAGAGCTGGTACCCTGTGAGAGGGAGTTCTGAGCATCTCAGCCATGCCCCCAGCCAGAGACTGCTAGTCTGTCACTTCCTCCCTGCCTGGCTCCGCGACTTCGTTCCTGCAAAGTCCTGGCTCCCAGTTGTGAACTGCAAGACTGTTTCCTCAGCTGAAGGCCCTTCTCCTGCTGCCTTGCAGGCAAAGCTGCCCTGACCTGCAGTCTTGGAGTGAGCTCAGCCAGTTTCCCTGAAGCCCTTCCATGCTTTCTTCTCCCAGGATCAGAAGTGGGATGTGATTCCCTGATCAGGGAGGGAAAGGAATCCAAGCAGGCTGAAATAAGAAGAAGAACTCTTACTGATTTATGCTCTAGGCTCCGTGCTAATTATCTATATATAGCACCTCAATTCTCACAACACATTGGCAAGGCAGGTACATATTTTTTAATCTTAGAGATACTTTTATTTGTCCAAGTTAATTTCACTGAATGGTGAATTTAAGCTGAGCTAGGGTTTAAACCTCAGTCTGACTCTGGAGAACCCAGGCAGAGGGGAAGGGTAGAGAACCAGCCCCACCTCTCAAGCTTCTGCTGTCTGCAAGATGTGTCCTGTCTGACCCTGAATTCTGCATATTACAGCCATGCTGGAGGGTGTTCACGTCAGACAGTGTTCACCATACTGTTGAAGTTCATGCTGTCCTGAGAACCAGCTTTGATGACAGAGGGGAGCAACAGGCTGTGCAGCTGGAGAGAAATTCTGTACTACTAAAGAGGGGGAACCTGATGACCATGCAGTGGTCCAATTCCAGGCAGACATAGACACCCCACCCCTGCATCGCACACTTTCTCATTTATCAACTTATTTCTTTTGCAGTACTATGGGTTAGCCCCAGGGCCTCACACAGGCTAGGCAAGTGAGTTCTATCACCAGCCATTTTTTAAAATATTTATTTTAAGATAAGGTCTTGCTCAGTTGCTAAGGCTGACCTCAAACTTGAGATCCTCCTGCCTCAGCCTCCTGAGTTGCTAGGATTATAGGTGTGTGCCACTGTGTTCAGAAACCTTTCAGAACAGCTATTATCCTTTCTATTGCAGACGAGGAAACTGAAGCTCAGAGAAATCAAGTGACTTGTTCAAGACCACCCAGGAACCACGACTCCAGTATGGTGTTTCTGATCCCGAAACTCATGCTCTTTCCACCTTCCCTGACATTCTTCCTGTTCCTCGGGTTTCAGTAAGAACGTGACTGTCCCTGGTGGCAATTTTCTCCCAAGAGCCTCTATTATGAGGCACAAGCTCACCCGGTTTCCCTGGGAGGGCACACAGATCCCAGGGAACACCATTTTGGTCCATTATTTGCTTCTGCCCTTTCCCAGAATTCCTACTTATCACCCACAGAAGTACCAATCCTGATAGCATCCACCTCTGAAGGTAACTTTCTCCTCTCACACACTGATGAGTGACCTGGTGATGAGCAGCAGGAAATGAGCCATTTTATGAGGTGATATCAGGGCTATAAGCATCTTTAAAGTCAATAGTGCTCAACGGTAGCCTCCCATCAGGCTCTGGGTCTCAAATTGTAAATAAAACCAGACAGCTCATCTTTGGTGGCCCTTCACAGTTTGCCCATGATCTCATTCGGTCTGCACTGTGTCCCTCTGAGGTAGGCAGGCATACGGTGCCCTTCTCTCAGATGAAGTGACTGGGACTTTCCTCTCCTCCGGGACTGCTCTTGTTGCATTCACCTGTGACCTGTGCCAAAGCCACCGGCAGCACCCAGCCCTCAGCTTCCATGACCATCAGCAATGTTTGACACCGCTAGATTTTAATCTTCTGTCCCTGCCCATCATTTTCATCTGGATGCCTAATTAATGTCTTGAACTTGACAGTGTGACTTAACCCAAACTCCCCATCTTCCCCTCCCCAAATCCAGCATCTCTCATTCTTCTCATCCCATTAAACGGCAGTGCTGTTCTTCCAGGTGTTGGTCCTTGGCACCTCTCTCTCACATCCCGCATCCAACACATCTGTCAACTCCAATTCCAGAATATCTTCACCGTTATCATTTGCCTGTCACCATCCTGGCCCAAGCCACCATTGTCACCTGGGTTCCTGTTGTTACTTCCTGAGGTCTCTCTGCTTCCTCCCTCACCCTCTGCTATGGTCTGAGTGTCTCCTGAAGGTTCATGTGTTGGAGGCTTGCTTCCCAGGGAAGTGTCAGGACAGGGTGTGGACCTTGGGAAGTGGAGCCTAGTGGGAGGTCAATTGACAGCAAGGCCTTTGAAAGGACTAAGGTATTTCTTGTGGGACCTGAACCCTTGTTAGTTCTTGAGAGTAAAAGGTTATAAAAGATTGGGTCCTGCCTAGGCTCTGTCTGGCTTCCTGTGTTAAGATGTGATCACCGGCTCTTGCACACGCTTCCTCCATTGCTATCTACCATGATGTCATGCAACTGAAAGGGCCCTTGCCAGAACTGAGCTGATGAAGGCACCCTTCTGAACATGATAAAGATCCAGAAAATGAAGCTAAATCCAAGAGTGAACCTTCAATCTCCAAAACTGTGAGGTAAATAAATCTCTTTTTGTTATAAAGCTAGTCACCTCAGGTATTACATTACAGCAATGAAAGCAGACTAATACACCTTCCTCCAGGCTTCTCCTTAGGCAACAGCCATATCATGACATTCCTCGGTCAAACTTGTCCATTGGCCTTGCATCTCACAACATATGGGGACCTTGTGCTAGCCCCCAAGGCCCTTCCCAACCTGCTTCTCCTCCCCATGACTTCACTAACCTCATCTCTTACTTTTCATCCCTTCATCCACTTTGTCTCAGCATCTGACTTTTTACTTTTCTTCAGACATGCCAGGTACACTGTGCTTGCTGTTCTCTGCACCTGGAAGGCTGTTATCCCAGATATCAGAGCACCTGATCCTTTACCTCATCTACATCTTTGCTCAAATGTCACCTTTTCACTGATGACCACAGCTGTTACCTGCCTCCTCCTTAACCCAGCACCCCCTCCCTGTATCTGAATACCTCTTCTCCATAACAATTTACTATTTTTAATTACTTTTAAAAATTTGTTCTAATTAGTTATACATGACAGTGGAATGCATTTCAATGCAAAATACATAAATGGAGTATAACTTCTTATTGTTCTGGCTGTACATGATGTTGAATCACACCAGTCATGCAGTCATATATGCAATAGGGTAATGATGTCTGATTCATTGTACTATCATTCCTACTCCCAAGACCCTCCACTCCCTTCTCTCCCCTCTGCCTAATCCAAATTTGTTGATTACTTTTTATTACCCCTCTCTCTCCCTGCTGGACTGGGAGCTTGAGGAGGGCAAGAATTTTTGTCCATTTTGTTCACTGCTGTAGTATCGATGCTGAGATCCTTGCTGAGAAGGCCCTCCATCAATATTTATTGAATGAATGAGAGGGTAATACCAGGAAGTGGCTAGTGTCCTTCTGAGCTCAATAGTGTCCTCCTGTCCTACATGGCTTAGGATGGATTCAGAGCTATGTGACATGACATTGATCTGGGCATTAGCTGGAGAGCACCGGAGGAGTAGGTGAGAGTGTTAGACCCAGAACTGTGTGAGCACTGCCAGACTGCGGAAGGAGAGAGAAGGGAAACCACACAGGGATCACATTAGAAACCATGGTCCAAGCTCATGGATTCTGGGTCTGTCTCAGGAGGGCATCCAAGTGGCCCTGCTGCCATGTGTAAGTGCCCATTCTAAGCCTTGTCCCCTGGGAAGCCACGACAAGCTGCTGTCTGATCAGCTATTTCAAAGCCACAGAAGGTATCTGAAGCCCATTAACAGAGCCACAAGAATAGGATGCGTTTGCACAGAAGCATTTCAAATTCAATTTCTTTTTATTTCTTTTCAAACACAGCCTGTAATTCCGATGGGAAAATTGCATAATGCTTGTAGATAACAATTTTCTCCTGAGACAGCTTTGTGGAAGCAGCCTGGCATTTCTGAAGCTGGAGCAGAAGGACCCTCAGAGCTGCCCTGGCCTCCCCACTGTCCCTCCAGCCTCAGCCGACCGTGGCGGGAGGTGAGCTCTGAGGTCCTGCATGAGGTCACCCCATGACCTTCTGTGCTGGCACTGACTACTAGCTTGTCCTTTGGTTATAGAAGAACCAATCTTGGGTCTCACTTTATTTTCTGGATTTCTGTTGTATCCTTTGTAATGTTCACCAAAGCCTGCCTCTGCTCTGAATCTGAAGAGGTCAGTGGGATGGGGCCAGGGTGTCTCCCATCTTCCCAGCCTCACGCTGCTCCTCCACAGCTCCACCTCTCCACCTTTTATCTTATCTCCAGTGATTAGGAAAACCTTAGTGCCCAGGCCAGAGCCGAGAAGTAAAAAGGGGGCTGTGCTAGAATAGTCTAGCATCCTGCAGGTGACACCAAATCCAAACAGGAGAGAAGGGGCTAAGCAGGAGCCAAGGAGGGTGAGGCAGGCCAGGACTGGCTGCTGTGCCTCCCCTCTGGGAGCACATCTGTGGTCTTAACGGCCTCCTTGCTGCTTTCCCATCTCCATCCTCCCTCCTGAGGATGGGTCCTATGTCCTCCCTGTATCCCCAGCACCAGCCTGACCTGTGGGAGGTCTGTGGGGAATGTTTAAGGGATGAAACATGAATAGTTAATTAATTAATTGATGACAAGCTAGTGAAGCCCTTGGCCTTCACTGCCCTTCCGGGGGATGGGGGGTCCTAGGGGGGCCCTTGTTCTGAGTGCAATGGGACGGGGACCCAGCAAGGGGCTCATGAGCAGAAGAGTGATGTGATGTGGTTGCATTTTTAGGGGATTTCTGTGGCTCCTGTGGGAGAATGAACTGTAGTAAGGCAAGAGGGGAAGCAGGGACACTAGCAGGAGGCCACTGCAGTGACCAGGTAGGTGACATTGGACAAGGAAGAGCAATGGAGAGCTGAGAAGCATGGGATGCCAAATGTATGTGTGTCCAAGGAAGACTTAATAGGCTCTGGGGTTGGATTACACGTGGGATATGAAGCGAAGAGGGCTCAAGGATGACCCCAAGGGGAAGTGTCCATGAGGTCACTGGATATGCCAGTGTGGACATCAAGGGAGAGTCTAGGCTGGAGATAGAAAGGTTAGTTATCAGCAGGTAGATGATGGAGTCACAGGATAGCTTATCTGGGAATGAGGGGAGGCAGAGAGGAGGATGGGGAAGAGCCAAGCAGCCTCTGAAGAAAAGGCCAGGGAAAAAGGAGGACACCTTAAGCTGCCCCCTACCACTGCCTCACTGTCCCTACCACCTCTGCTGCCTGCTCACAGTGGCCACCTCTGCCTACTATAAAAGCAACTGAAGCAGGTTCAGGAGCAGCAAGAAGGTTGAGCAGTGGAGTTGGCGAGCCCCAGCAACTCTTTTTGTGGAGTTTTCTATGAAACAAAGTCAAGAAAAAGGGCAGCAGCAAGAATAACATGTATTTTTTTAAAAAGATGAGTGACATGCGGGCAAGTTTGTACATCAAGAGTGCTATCCAACACAGAAGGGAAATGGAGAGGGCGGAGAGAGGGTGTGCACTTGCAGGAGTGGAGTCCTTGAGGAGGGGAGAAGAGGTGAGAGCCAGACCTAGACTCTGGGGGTGAGGAGGTGGCCTTCCAGCCTTGCAAGAATACGGAAGGGGAGAGAGAGCACAGGGCTGCTGCAGACTCCTGTAGGAACTGGCATTCCTGGGGCCAACCAGCAAAGAGGCATTCATCCAGCACCTGTTGATTGAGACCCCAGTCTGTGCCAGGCTCCACTGTAGGTGCTGGGGCAGAGCCCTCAACAAAAGAGACACCCAGCCCAGTTCTTGCAAAACTTTGATTCCAGTATGGGAGGCAATCACAATCAAAGGAACAGTGGCACAATGCGGGTCAGCTTCCCATCACTGTGACAAAATACCTGAGGAGTGCGGGGAGGCAATGCTTGCTGGTGTCTAGGCCCTGATGCTCACTACATCATGGCGGGAGTGTGTGGCAGAGGAGGCCTGTTCACTTCACTGTGGCCGAGAAGCAAAAGAGAAAGACAGGAAGGGGCCAGGGTTCCAATATCCCCTTTGAGGACACACCCCCAATGACCTAACTTCCTTTGCCTAGTCCCCACCTCCTAAGGGTTTTGCCACCTCCCAATAGAGTCACAGGCTAGGGACCAAGCCTTCAATTCATGGACCTTTGGGGGACATTCCAGGTCTAAACTACAGCAGACAGTGTGTCAGAGTTGTCTGCTTCTTTGGGGAACATAAAGCAGGGAAAAATGAGAGGGAAGACCAGATCGGGGAGAAGAAGAAATGTTGCAGTTTTAAGCAGAGTGGTGGAGGAAGGTTTCATTGATGAAGGAATTCAAGTACTTACAAAGAGAGATGCTAACACAAATATAAAAGGCCAGGAACACACTCTGCTTAAGTGAGGGTGCACCTTACGTCCTAAAGGGAGGTCTTTACAATTAAAATAAAACATTTTAGGGAGTGGGAGTGGGGAAGGAGATAGAGATAAAGATAGAGATAGAGATAGAGAGAGATAGAGAGAGAAGCAAAAAGAATTCCCCACAATCCTACGATAGTTCCCCAGCAGCCGTCATCAATTGCTATATTCATTTGTATGTCTTCATCACATCATTGAGATCATAGCCTTCACACACACATACACACACACACACACATACACACACACACACACACACACACACACATACACACACACCCTATACTTTGGTATCTTTTCTGTTTCACATTGATGGTCTTTAGCTTCATCATTAAAAGAGTCATAGCACAAATAAGATCCTCTCTAAGATATATTAAATTTGTAAAGCTGGGTAAAAGAACAGTTTGTATAGCCATCTAATTGTGTAATAATCTATCTACCATTGTGCAAAGAAATGATGGCGATAAAGACAATGTGTGTATGTTTCTAGTGCATAAAATATCTCTGGGAGGAATTTTAAGAAATGGACAAAAATAAGTTGCCTCAAGGGAAGGGAACCAAGTAACCAGGGGGCAAAGAAAAGGCTGAGACTTGCCCCTGTGTACCCTTATGTATCTTCTAAATTTCAAACCACACTGCCATTGAAGGAATCTGGAAAGAGAAAAGGAATGGCCACATCCACAGCTGCTTTTCCTGGTTTTCTCAGCTGGACAGTGACGAAGACTTGAGCTGGGCACTGTGCGAGGCTGGGGAAGGAGCAGAGCTGGTGGGCAAGAGCCCAGGCAGTGGCCAGGAGTGTGGGCAGAGGGGACAGGCGAGCCGCTGCAGGGCCGGAGTTCAGAAGACAGCCCCTGGGTTCTTTACTTGACGATTTCAAAGCCTGTTAGGCTTTGTTAGGCAAGGAGTGTCTTTAAAATAAAAGCAGTTTCAAAAGAAATGAGAATTCATGGGCACTTCAAGACCTCCTTCTTTTCCCTTTCTCCATTCAGGAGCTTCTGACCCAGGTATTGTACTGGCAGCCTGTTTTGCTGGGTCCTTAAATATAATAACATTTTGCTTCATCATCTCCCTTTATCCACTGATTTCCATAAAAAGCTTTCAAATTATTAAGTAATGAAACTCCAAATGACCTGTACGGGGAAGCGTGTCTGAAGGTGCTCAGCACATTAGCAGCAAATAAGGTTCCTGGGAATGCTGCTTTCTTAAATGGTGCCATTTAAATGCAAAGTAACAGCTCTTATAAGCAGTAGAAACTCAACCCTTTCCATTCCTGAGACCCCACACATCTGAGGAGAGACTTGGGAGATAATAAGAGAAATTTTGTGTTGCTGGCTGACACTGAGAGGAAGTCTCTGCTAGGAATTTGAGATCTGACGCACACACAGGCTGACCTCTTCCAGTCTCCCTGTGGCCACAGAAGCTTCCCTGAGTGTAAAGTCCCCATTTCAGTTGTTACGGTAGCATCATGGAGAAGGAGTGAGGGAACAGTGTGGTGCCATCAGGCAGAGGAGGCTTGTCACCTGTGCTCTGTGCAAGTTTGAGGAAGTTGCTATGCTCTGAGCCTGATTCCCTATCTGTGAAACACGTTTACTGAACCACCTGATGGGTCAGGTGCTGGGGACTGGGCATTGGGCGGTAGACAGGGACATCATCTCTGTCTTGTGGGGTTAGTTATCTTCTACTGGGTTCACAGTCGTGCACAAGGATAAGATGAGACAAGGAAGGGAAAGGGCCAGGAAAATGGCAATGAGAAGCGCAGCTCTGATTGCTTACTCACATCTGCAGACTCTTTCCCTCCCTCTC
>JAJEJO010005807.1:968893-987647 GCA_020662805.1 Glaucomys volans
GGATCTCTTGCCAGACTGGAGCCAGATGAAAGAGCTTGTCATTTGTGACTAACTGCTGATCCTCAGTGGTGCAGAAGGGAGTTGGACTCCCCAGTGGTTTTTTGTTATGTTTAATTTTGTCACTTGGTTATTTTGTGACCCAGATAAGGACCAGTGGCAGGGCACCTGGCTTTGAAAATTCTCAAGAGGCAAAGAACAGAAGACGGAAGAAAAAAAAAAATTATGTCTAGGGCCTATCATGGGTTAGGAGTGGGGCGAGGGTGGCGATGGTGGTGGGGGTGGGAGCTGCCCAACTCCATGGTCAATGAAATCATGTTGGTAGCTTGAAATTAGTCATGGTGGGTGTATTTACACCAGGGAAATTGGGAAACACTATAAAACAGTTTTTGTTTTTAAATAATTTTTTAAATCCAAGACTCAACTGTTGAACATTTAGTAGCACATTCCTGGTATGGAAAGGAAGCCTTTAGCTGAGGCTGAAGATATTTTTCTGAAGAATATACAGATGAGGGAGGATTGGAGTCACCTACTTTGTGCTGAGGTACAGAGAGCATCCAGCAGCTGCATCTTACTGCTCCCAAAATCAGCTGTGCTTTAGAATTGGCTGAAGACATTTTAAGCATTTATGTTCAGGCCCTACCTTAGAGAGACCGAATTAGAATCTCTGGGTTGGGCACAGAATTCTATAGTTTTAAAAATGTCCTTAAGATGGTTCTGGTCAATGGAATAGCATAGGGGAGTCTTTGATGTGTGTCTCAAGACACTTCAGGAAGAAGATAATAAAGTGTGACCTATGAGGACATTGATTTCCTAAACGGGTCCCTGCCATGTATTGCCTCTGCCACCTGTCACAGCCTGATGAGATCTGGCTTAAGAGGCTGATGGAGGTAGTGGTGCATGGACAAAATGAGATTATGAAATGTTATCATAGGAAAAGGCATAGTTTGAAAATTTTTTTTTTGCACATGCACAAAGCTTTGTCAGATATGCTCCTTTAAAATGGGCTTAGGCCATTGTATCACCTGTCACTGAGTTCCTGACTGACAGGACAATAAGACACCTTATGGTGCCAACATGACTCTAGGGGTCATAGGAGCTGAAAGAGGTTCTACTCTCAGTAAATGCTGCTGATGGGGGGACAGGACAGTGACTCCAGGGCCAAAATCTTTAAAGAGGGCTGAGAATGACTAGATGGTTGGTGATGTCTAACACCAGGGGACACAGGCTGGTATGGCTGGATGCTGGGGTCCTCAAGGAGCAGGGAGCATGTATGTCCTCTTCTGTAAGATGAGACATGAGAGGACGATGGGGACAAGGTGGCACCTGAGCCTTCCTCTTGCCCTGAGTTAAGTGGGGTGTGCGCCTTGCTGGGGAGGACTGAGGGTGGGCTGCAGAGTGGAGAAGAGGTGTGATAAGAGATGTGGGGAGGCCTGTGGAGTGGGGTACAGGAGGGAGGGGAGTGCTGGAGGACTCATTAGGACCACCAGACACTTTGCAGTACCCAAAATGCCAGTGAGTCCACCAGAGTAGGTTCTGGCTTTTGCCCCCGCATCTATCTAGCTCCATGTTATTGTGTATCAGTTGTCCCCTTTATCACAACATATTACAATTTAAAAATTTTTTTTTAGTTGTAGATGGACACAATGCATTTATTTATTTATTTATTTATTTATTTATTTATTTAATGTGGTGCTGAGGATTGAACCTAGTGCCTCACACGTGCTAGGCAAGTGCTCTACCACTGAGCTACAGCCCCAGCCTCCTGTATTACAATTTTTTGAAAAACGTGTTTATGTCCTAAATCCAAATATCAGGTGTGGTAGAAACAGCCTAGGCCTTGAAATAAGACAGGACTGGTTTTGAAGTATGATGTGGGTGTAATAATAACTCTATCTTGTTGGTCCTGTGAAGAATAAATTAGATATTGTCTGCAAGCTCCCACGATAAGGTCTGAGATATGGTAGGTTCTTAATTAAGCTTCGATCCTCCCTCCTTGACTAAATCATCTTTGGTTTTCCATGATGTGTCACTCTTCATGGTTTTGTGAAGGTATGCAAAATGTGTTGGTTGGATGAATGGATAATTAAATGAATGAATAAATGAATTAATGAATACTAATTTTTAGAGCCACATGTTGTTGAGGAAATCCAATGCACTCTGTCGTGGTTAAAAGAACTTCTCTTGGAATTCTACTAATTTAGCATTTAATCCAGGCTGGGTCCTCTATCCCATTTTCAAGGTCAGGGCCATTTCTTTAGCCTGACCTTGGTATAATGAGCCATGAAAAGCTTGCAGCTTTTTTCTATTTTAATCCTTCTGTCCATTTAATGGGCTATATTTTGCCTGGAAACAGTGGGGTGAGCATCACCCAGATAATGAGTAATAACATTAACATTACACCAGCGTGATCCAGATATTATTCAATTAAAGTAATAACTCCTAATGCAGGAGAAATTGTTTTTCCCTTGAGAATCCCATTCAGCCATCAGCTTGCCATCATATGCAAATGACAGAGATTATCTTTAAGTCATAGATCTGTAATGTGATGTTGAAATGGATTTCTAATTATATTTTGTGATGCTATATTATAGATGTTCCTAAGGTCAGAGTTTATAGCTTGCTGTGTTTTCACTTTTTAACCCTAGACAATGTGAATTGCTTTTTAAATATGTAATGAACAAAAATGAGAGATTTTGGAAAGAAACACCTCTTCAAAAGTTTACTTAAAACAGCCTAACAATGTCACCTTAGTAAGAATTAAAAAGACTAAGATTGTTACTTATCTTTAACACGGGCCCATCTGAAGACAAGATGGAGAAGACACATCACCTTTCTACAGTTGAATTCAAGAACTTTTTTACCCAAGATGTTGGGCAAACCATGCTCTGAATAGGCTCCTCTCCTTTCCTGGTCCAGAATCTTGATTTTGAGTGTATGTGCAGAGGGAATCAACCAGAGAACTGGCTCACACTACCCAAACTCTCAGACACAGAAAGCATGCCCACCATGAGGGACAGGAAAGTCAATGGGCTCTGGGTAGTCATGGGCCTGGGCAGCACAGCCTCCTCATGTAGGGGCATCTTTTTGAGAAGCTGTAATTTAACAGATAATGTCCAGAAAGCACAGAGGTTGAAGCAATGGGCTTTAGCTAAGCTGTTTTAATGGACAGTCATGGAGATATCTAAGTCAAATGTGTGCACCTCCATTATGGGGCAGATCAAAGTGTCATGTCACCTGCCCAGGCCTTTTCTCTCTTGGGTGGCTGAGGAGATCCTGACAAACTCCTCTCTGACTGCTCTTTTTATAGAGGCCTTGCAGATCACTCCATTCTATCTGCATCTTCTTCCTTCAGCTGGGCTACAAAAACAAATAGGTGGCAGTTTTATTATACATATTTGATTTTAGAGGATATCCTAGTTGTGATGATTGGAATTTGGCCATCACCAACTGAGAAGCCCAATCTCAGGGTCATGTCCACACATGATTGAACTCATACCTCCTGTGCCTATTCTTCCCCCTGCAGCTCTCAGAGAGAGCATGCTCTTCTCTCTGTATCCATGTATGTGTATACTCCATATTCCAATCCATAATACTGTCTACACTTTGACTTAGAGGGAGACTATAACTAGGATAACTTGTTCCTCATGGTCTGATTGAACTGTTCAAGTGTGCTAGTGAAGGATGAATTTCCTGCTGCTTTTCAATAAAGTTGAGTGTGACTATAGCAGGTAAGAGCATGGCAATGAGAAGAAATGGGAAGGTTCCACAAATTAATGTGTGGAGAAAGAAATCTGTATTCATCCTGGCTCTTCTAAATCGACAGATGAATGGCTCCAGCATTGGTGGCAGTGGTGGGGGACAAGGTAATGGGCAGGATAGCTTTTGACATCCAGCTGGCATGGGCAGACCTGGAAGGCAGGAGTAAATTCAGACAACCCCAGGGCAGGGCCAACTTCCTTCTTAGCTCCATCCCCTCCTCTCCACCAATCGAGAGCCTTGTTCATTTTCCACAGCCCAGAGCACCATGCAGTCCTGCACTGCTCAGAATTCATGAAACAGAGAAGTTATTCTATCCAAATTGTTGACAGACAGAGCTCATTTCAACCTCACGGGCAACCGGGAAAATGAAGTATGACAGAAAAAAGAAATGGATACTTGCAGTTTGCTTTTCTAGGCTGTTCCTAAGGTGGTTCGGATCTGCTGTGAGACTGTCACACAGCTTTCCTTTCAGCACTGGACTGAGCCGATGGATGGAGGGGGCATGGCTCAGGTAGCATTTCATGGGTCTCCAGGCAATTCCATTGCCTACTTGTCACCAAGACCAGGAATATATTGGCTGGCCAGGCTCCCCTAACACCTGAGGGCTCTGGAACAAGTGCCCCTCTGATTTGGGGCTGACACTTCATTCATTCACCACTCATTTATTAGGTGTCTATTTTGTGCATTAGGTTCTGGGGACACAGAGATGATTTAGACATGGTTTCTGTCCTTGAGGAGCTCATATTTTATCAGGGGGACAGATTGGAACACACAATGACAAGTCAGAGAGACATGGGCCCCAGATGCAGTACAGAAGGGCTGCAGTACAGAGGAGCTGCTCATTCTTTCAGGAGTGGCTGAGTTCTTCCCCAGCATTCTACACCTTGCTCGACCTAAATAGGATGCAGAGACTCTGGGGGAGCAAGGGAGGACCTGGGAGGGAGGAGGCTCCCCCAAGTTTCTTTACTTCCATCTTCTTATAAGGAAGGGTTCTGAGAGCCACTGATGTCACAGCCCAGTGAAGACTCTGGGCTGTCATTAAACAAAATGGAAGAGGGCACAGCTGCATTTGTTTTTGC
Organism: Glaucomys volans; assembly: GCA_020662805.1. Classification (NCBI taxonomy): domain Eukaryota; kingdom Metazoa; phylum Chordata; class Mammalia; order Rodentia; family Sciuridae; genus Glaucomys; species Glaucomys volans. Next base: position 973,732 of record JAJEJO010005807.1, read on the forward strand.
ACAAATTATTAACTGGAGTATACGGTGGAGTGCAAACTTCAGAGTGTATCCATCATGAAGAGAACCTGCTTGTTAGAGCAGATTGCCAGACCCGGCCTCTAGAGTGTCTGAATCTGTGGGTTGGGATGGCACATGATGGAGAATTTGCAGTTCTAACAAGTCCCCCAGGGGACAGTAAGGGGCCCATAAGTAATAGTTATTAATAGTATTAGGCACTGTACTTAGTAGCTTATACAAAGTAGTTAACCCAATCTTAGTGCTGCTACTTTGTGATAATTATTATCTTTACTCTCCCAGAGATTTCAATATTTCATCCAAGATCACAGAGCTAGTATGTGGCAGAGATGATATTTTAACCCAAGACTTTTTGAGCAGAACACCCCTGCATTTTCTGTCACTCCTTTCTGCTTCTCCAGGAAAGGAGGAGTGTTTCTTTTTCTTTCTTTTTTTGTTTTAACAAAGAAGCTAAAGTGATTCAACAATAAATAAGTGAAATCTAGAGCCATAATACTCTTACTCCATTTCAAATAGTCCCTCAAATATATTATTAAAATTATCCCTCAAGAGCCTGTGAAGACTATTTATTTCTTGAAAATAGTTGTAAAAATACATGAGAGAGCAAGGGCTGGCTATGCACTGAGCCCAAGCAGCTGCCTAAGCCAACAGCTATCAATCCTGTTTTAAAGGAACGGAGCACAGATTGTTAAATAAAAGTCTGCTCAGAACTCCAATATTTAAAGCAGACAGGAGCAGGGCTGCTTTCCCACCCATGGAACAGAGCTTGGTGCTGGCTGCAAATACACACTGTGAGAGCTTGCAGGCAACACCTAGCCCTCCCCCGGGCTCCCCGCCCCTGTAAGCCTCAGCTCCCATACATGCAGGGCAACCTCAGACCTGCTGTGCAGTGGGTTGTAGAAATGCACCAGTTTTTTTCTCAGAAACAAAAAGAATTCAGAAGGAATTCTGGCATGTGCTGGGATTCACCCATGGCATATGCCACCTTCTCCCAGGGAAGGGCTTCACCAGTGCCCTGGTGAGGTGGGGTTGGTGGCTAGGGCAGGTGGATGCTGATTTGAGCCCAGTCTCAGGGCAAGGGTGTCCACACTGTGGTTAGATCTGCCCAGCAGTTGCAGTTGATAAGCCACTCAGCGAACTGTTTGGCTCATTCCTTGACTCAACTAATTCTTTTGTGGTCTGTGTACAGTTCACAGTAAGGGACCTAATCAGACATTTCCAAGGAGAAGAACTCTACCAAATGAACTTAATGGATGATTTTTATTACTATCCAACAGTGAGAAGACATTTGAACAAGTGGCCACTCCTTAGGGGGCATTTGCATGACATTTGCTTCTGTTGGAACAAATGACCCAGTATTTAGAGATGTGTTCAAAGTCCCTTAAGGTTCACTACCCAGCCCCAGACGTGGAGGCTCTTGGCATGTTCAGAACTGATTCATAAAACACCCCAGATGCCAACTTCCTTATCTAGGGTTGAGTCAGACCCACCACCACCTATTTATTTTGGGGCTATCAACAGAGTCCAAGAAGTGGTTGTCCCCAGGACCCATTCTCCTTATCTTTTATTTGGTAGTAACTTACAGCCAGGTATGGCCATGTGACTAACATGTAGTCAGAGGGAGGCAAGGGAACCGATTGTCCTTCATTCTGTTTCCCTTTCCCACTGCTTGAGAAGGAGGAGGATCCAGAGCACCTGTCCTGGACCCAGGTTTGGGAGCTGAGTCTGGCAGAGTGAACTGCCAGCCTCCTGTGGCTCTCTTCTGGACTGTTGAGTGTGTGGGAAACAAATTTCTTCCTTGTTTAAGTCACCATAATTTTGGTCTTTTTATTATAATAGTTTAGCTTATGTGTGGCTCAGAGATGATTAAATGGTTGGGTATTCCTCCCAGTATGGGGTGGGGGTCTCTGTTCCCTCTCCTTGAATGTGTGCAGCATTGTGACTGCTTTGGCTGATTTCTGGGCTCAGGTCTAATGGCACCTGCAGAGTCCACTTTCTGTCTCTTGTAACACTGTCTTTGGGAACCCTGAGCCATCCCATGGAAGCCTAATTCCCCTGAGACCACTGTATGGAAGAGGCCATGTGAAGGCACTTCAGTTGACATTTCCAGCTTTCTAGATACCTCTCAAGTTTCCAGACATGAATGATGCCCCCTTGGACCCATGAGTCCAGCTGATCTGGCAGCTGAACACCACAAGTAGCATGGCCAACAACTCTAGGAAGAAGTCATCCAGGTCACCTGAGGAGACAATGTGTGGAACCATCATTCTGATCTTGCAGCCATGAAGGGAACCATTGGAGGTACATTAAAAATGGCAGAGTGGAAAGAAGCAGGTATCTTAGTTTCTGACAATATCAATGAGCCATTGTGCTAATATTGGAATCACTTATCTCCAAACTTACAGTTCAGTGAGAGAGGAAAAGTCCATATTGTTTAAGTCACTCTTGGTTAAATTTTCTGTTACTTGTGTCCTTTACGCATTCTGACAAACACATTCCCCTACACTATGTCTCTCAGGAGGACTTTGTTACAGGTACAAGAAGACTTGGCTGGGCTTGAGATGATGTTCTTTCCTTTTTTTCTTTTCCTGGCATTGGGGATTAAACCCAGGGTCTCATACAGGCGAGATAAGCACTTTACCACTGTGCTACATCCCTAGTCCTCCCTTGTCCAAAGACAATACTATTTGACTCCTTTTAAAATTTATTTTTTTTTGTGATACTGGGGATTGAACAGAGAGCCTAATGAATGCTAGGTAGTTCTCTACCACTGAACTATATCCCCAGCTTATTTTAAAAATTTTATTTTGAACTGGGGTCAGGTAATCCCAGTGGCTTGAGAGGCTGAGGCAGGAGGATCATGAGTTCAAGTTTGGCATCAGCAACTTAGTGAGGCCCTAAGCAACTCAGCAAGTCCCTGTCTCTAAATAAAATATAAAAAACGGCTAGGGATGTAACTCAGTGGTTAAGCACTCCTGGGTTCAATTCCTGGTACCAAAACACAAAACACAAAACAACACACACACACAAAAACAAAACAACACTACAAAAATTTTTTATTTTGAGATAGGACCTTGTCAAGTTGCCCAGATTAGTCTCAATCTTGAGATCCTCTTGCCTCAGCCTCCTGAGTAATTGGGATTACAGGTGTGCATAACCATGCCCAGCTTCTGCCTTCTTTAATAAATTTGCCTATTAAGAATGGTGCAAAGTTTCAACCACCCTGGCTGATTTATCCTAAGGCATCCCTCTGAGGCTCTCTGGATTTAGAGTCTTGGCCTGCAGTGATTCCAGCTTAGTGGTTGACATAGCAGATGGAATTCCATGACATATCATCTCACCTGCCTTCCCTTTACTGCCTAGCATATGGGAGAGACAGGCAAACATGTTCCTCAGATTGGCCAAGAATATCAAATGTCAGGTTCAGGTAGGAAAAACAATGGAAATTCACTGGGTCTTTTTCCTACTGTTAAGAGCTTTGAAAAAAGGAGCACACGTAGGAAAGAAGCTTCTAAGCTCCATGCTAGAGACAGTTTTCCATTCTGATGATAAGCTGTCTAGGAAGGGAATCTCCAGTCTAAGAAAAGGGAGCAAACAAAAGACCATGTGGAACAAAAGACCATGTGGAGATCTACAAAGTCACCAAACTGAAGGGAGCCAGGGGCATGTCGAGGAGGAAGGATCTTGGGCAGGACAAATGCAGTGAGGGACAGGAAAGCAACCACAGGTGAACTGGGAATGGTGTGCTTATGGGCTCAAGTGCACAGAATGGCTCTGGTGGAATGGCCTAGAATAGCTGCTTGGGTTGGCTGACCTCTGGGGGCATAGAACATGGTGTACCGACTGGCTTAAGAAAAGCTTATTTATATCCCCAAATGCAATTTGCTCATGGAGTTTTTGTCAGTCCATCCAATGGATCTGAATTCACACTGGGTGTGGACTATGACTTGTCCATGTAACAGTATTTGCTTCAATTTCTCTCGTATTACAGCTAGTCAACGATTTGGCTATTTGCCCAACTGGATCAAGGGAGTTTTGAGGGTAGGAACTGATTCTTTAAAAAAAAATTCAAATTAAAATTTTTTTTTGGTTGTAGATGGACAGAATACTTTTATTTTATTTATTTATTTTTATGTGGTGCTGTTGAGGATCAAACCCAGTGCCTCCTATATGCTAGGCAAGTGCTCTGCTACAGAGTCCCAGCCCCAGGGACTGATTCTTATTCTTCCTTCATGGCATATACCACAGTGCTTAGTACATAGAAAGTGCTCAATACATATTTTCTGTTTAATTACTATGTCAACCTTTTGGCTTTTTCCTCCCCTATAAATGTTTATAAATGGATTAGGGCTGTTTTTCAATTTTATTTTTTTGTGGTGCTGGGGATTGAACCCAGGGCCTTCTGCTTGTGAGGCAGGCACTCTACCAATTGAGCTATATCCCCAGCCCACAGGGCTGTTTTTGATGGTGTATTTTTCTCTAAATGATATAATCAATGCAGAAATACATTATCAGGTAGGCAAAAAAAATCTTAAGCAGAAGGATTAAATATATTTAAGACAAAACAAAACAAAACAAGACAAAAAAAAAACAAAAACAAAAACAAAACAAAACAAAACACCCAAACCACAAAAGGTGGGGGCAGATAGGGAAGCAAGAGAAGGATTTGGAGGCTGAAAGTTTCTGTCTGTCTTAGATGAGCTTCAGGCAAATGAATGCCCTCTGAAAACTTCACCAGCCTTTTCCTACACAAAGTGTTTTCTGGCCATTTTTCTACAGTGTCTCTCCTATTTGGACACAGAGTTTCATTTATTAATGAAACATAATTGGGCCCCATTTCAAAAGGATGAACAAAGCCGGTTTTGTTGTCCCATTCAAAAGCTGGGTTCAGTCTGGGTCACAGTGTTTGTCAGCATCTCTATTTCCAGAACCCGAAGGCTTGGATGGTAGAGCAGGATAATTGGGGGCCAGTTGGTCCATTTCCCACTCCCAGGAGCCCCTGAAAGGGGCTCGTCCAAGCTCTGGAGCCTGTGTTCATTAACTGTGAATGTAAGATCTACACCTCACGTCCCACTTGGCAAGAAAAGTCTAGCTGGCCCCTTGTCAATTCTGTCATTTCACACAGCATAGACCCATCTTCTGATGATCCGCCCACAAATCAAGCTCAGACACTGGATGGCCAGAACTGAAAATCTTCTTTCAAAAACCTTTGTTGTCTCCCTACCACTTACATATTGCTTCTGAAAAGACTATGAAAAATATAATTATGCAAATATAATTAAAGAATAACAGGAGACAAATGAACAGCATTAGAAAAGAGAACTACCTTAATATCTTCTGTTTATTGAAGATAGACACTGTGCTAAGAACTTTAAATACATTATCTGTAATCTTCACAGCAAATCTGATATAAAAAATCTGACCTCTATAGAGAAAATGATGTCAGGAGTCAAGTCAACCTCAATAAATGGATACTTCACAATAAAAATGTTAAATGCCCCAAATGGAACAATTAGGTAGGAAATTCATTAAACCAATAATAGATGAAACAGTTTAAAAATTTCAGAATATCAAAATAGAAAGGCACACAGATCTAATGTTCTTCTCACTCCCAAGTAACAGATCATTTTCAAGATCCACTCCCAACGAGTCAAGGCTGCACTCCATCTACTTCATTCTATGTGACAAATTTGATCTTAAAAGGAATACAAAAAAATAAATAAATAAAGATGAGCATTATATAACATCAACATTAGGTTATACAATCTATTTCAGGACATATCAAAAGAGGAAATGATAAAGCCTTTAATAACTTTAAGTAAAATAATTTGCCACCTCAATTTGATAAAGGCACCTATTTTAAATCCTGAACCAACAATGGAATAACACTAAAAGCTTTTCTTTCAAAAATAGGCCAAAGCAAGAATACTGCTACCATTGTAACCTAATATTGCTTTAGGCAATTTGCAAAAGATATAAAGAACAATAAATACTGGAAAAGAAGAAAAATATTTATAAAGACTTTGTTGTACACTTTGAATTAAATTATTAGTTCAGAAAGAGGAAAGATTTGGCATTCAAATTAAAAATGCACTACTATACACACATAACACTATATATACTATTACTATACACATTACCACACACCAACAGTAAACTGTTAGCATGTGCATGTGATGATGTAAGAATATCAGGTGCTTAGAATGCATGCAATGACTTAAGTATAAATATGATACATTTTACATTAAAATCACCAGCTTTTTAAGATACTGAGAAAATGATTCTAACATTTATTTAGCAAATAAAACGTAGAGTATAAAACTGTATTTTTGGAAAAAAGACCTGATTGGGGAAGACTATAAATTCTATATATTGCAAAACATGAATAATTAAAACAGACTTTTGCTGGTGGAAAACCAGACATATAGACTAATAGAAGGGAATTAGAAGCACTGTAGTAACCTATTTAAATATTATAATTTGACATAAATTATGGGCAAAGGAGAAGTTATTTAATAAATGATGCTATCAATTTTGAAACCACTTATTGGCTAAACATGTGCCAGGTGTGCTCAGATGAATTAAAGAGTTAAACTCATCCTTTTAAATCCATAAAAAAAAAAAAAGAAAAGAGACTCGAGATTGCATCAGCTCTAAGGAATTATGCATAATGAACTGTGAAGGACTTTTAATGACTTGAAGCAAGAGAAGAAGTAACAGGGTAGAAAACAGAAGATTCAACTGGGTAATATTTCCCATATTTTGTTCATAAAAATATAAGAAAAGAAAAGAAAGAAACATAGAGAAATATTTGTATTCAAATAGTAAAATCAATAACATAAGGAACTTGTTAAAATCAAGAACATATTTATTGCTAAAAAAAAGTCATAAAGTGAGGCTATTCCATTATTTCTGAAGCATAAACACAATGTTGATAAAATGATAATGGAAGTTCTAAATAAACTGGAGCACACAAATGTAAAAATCTGCTCTTCAAAAAGGTAACCATGTACCTGTGCTCCAGACCTGGAAAGGAGTTCATGAAAAGGAGATCCCTCCAGGGACTGGTTCTGGGTAAGTTTTGAGTTCTCAACTTGGATGATATCAGGAATGAGACCGGTGAGGATGAATGGAGAAAAGAGCAAGAAGTGGGGACAGTGACAAACTGCAGAGTCAGGCTGAGCCAAAGGTAGTCAGGCAACAAACTAAACACAAACATAACCTTCAGGTTGTGTGGAATCTCATTCAGTGGAGCAATCGGCGCGAAGCCCTGGGCCACTTCCCCTCAGTCAGGCTCAGCCTTAGGGATGCCTGGGAAGCCCAGGAGCCACATGGAGCAATTGGAAAGCCCTGGACATCAGGGGAGGAGAAGTGAGCTGGCCAGATTAGCAGCGTCAAACCAGGCTAATTTAAAAGACTACTACTGTGGATAGACTTTGAACATTTGACCTCTATATAATATTTCTTTTAATGTTTTGTAATCTTCAGTTTTACAAAAATGAAATTCAGATCCAGACAGAGGTAGTTAAAAGAAGTCATGTTTTGTTAACATAGAGCTGCTTAAATTGGTTATGAGACTGTGCCTCTGTGTCTTTGAATTCCTTCCGAATAAAGCTATCTGGAAAAATGCCAAGTTGCTATCTGGTGGTGAATTAAACAGATACACATCCATCCATCAAATATTTATTGAGTGCCCAATGCATGCCAGGCCCTGAAGGAAGATGGAGAAGGAAAGAAATAAGACTGGGACTCTACCTCCTGTGAGTCTGCAAATTGGTCTGAGATACAGACACACATAATAACACCATGGGTTTTATGTCAACACATACACAAATGCTATGGAAATGTGCCCCATCACTGCAAAATCAGGAGGAGCAGCACTCCAGAGGCAGAATATGAACTGAATCTTAAAACAGGAATATGGGATATACCTGGCAGAGAAGAGGGTATGAATATATACCAAACAAAGAAATAAGGCTTGAAACAGCAAGAGAGAGGGAAGAAGCCCTTGGCATGACTGGAGGATGTGGGTGTGCTGGAGAATGACAGAGAGGAAGAGAGGTTGCAGAAGGTGGAGGACCTTGTCTGGACTTGATCTCACATGCCAGTCGCTCACTGTGGTTTCAGTGTTTCCCCCCAGTGTTCATGTGTTGAAGACCGTGGTGAATCCCCAATGCTGCAGGGTTGAGCAGTGGGACCTTTAAAAAGTGACAAAGTCACAAGGGCCTTCTGGGGAGTGAATTAATGTCCTTATCATGAGAGAAGGTTTGTTATTAAGGGGAGTTCAGATCTCACTTGTTCACTTTCTCCTACCCTCTCTCGATTTGTCCTCTTGCTTCCTGATGTGGAATGAGGCAGTAGGAAGATACTGTCCCCTTGATATTGGACTTCCTAGCCTCTGGAACTGTGAGAAATAAATTTCTTTTCTTTATAAATTACCTGGTCTGTGGCAATCTGTTATAGCAACATGAAATAGACTAAGGACACCAGTGCTTTTCCAAATTTGTTTCTAAGTCTAAAAACTCTTTGTTGAAATCTTACTTGGAAGCCCAACTTGGAGAAAAGAGGAAGGGACAAGTCTGATTGGAACTGAGGGGAAATGCCCCAGAGCTGTATTTGTCTCTGAGAAAGCCTTAGTCCAGGGACCCAGAGAGCAATTTGAAATCCACAGCTGTAGGAAATAGGAGCCACATAAGGATTTTAGGCAGACAATGACTCACTCAGACTTGCAGGAGTCAAACTATGTGGAAATTTAGAAGATTGCTGTTATACCAAAGACAGGCCCATGACAGTAATAGTGAAACACCCTGGATTTCTGATTTCATTTTCTTTATATGTGAGCTACTAAGTATTATGGGGTTTGGACTTTTCTGCTCTCACTGCTGAAATGATTGTTCCAATTTTTTGAAAAGTGGAGAGGAAAAGTCCTCTGCATTAATGTCTCTCCTGATGCCAGGAAACTGATATTAATGTGTCGGGTGACATTGCATTGTTCAATCCTTTCTTTAACTCGGTGCATAAAAACCTCTGGGCTAAGGCAAGTGTATCCTGTGTGTATTGGCTCACAGACTCCAGGCAACAAGGGACCCGTGGGTCATCTTCTTCCCCCACCCTCTCTGAGGCGTGGATCTTGCCTGTGAGCCAGTGGGCACTACTTAAATTACCTGGGTGTGTGTTGGCCAGGAGTAGGCAGGCACTGAGGAGCTCACAAATTTGTTTTCTTTCAAAGCTCAACGTCTCCATCTGCCACCTTCATTCTGGGTGACCGTGTGTGATGGGCATCTGGTACAATGCCTTTTGGAATGGACATCTTGATGTATGATAATTATCTCTTAAGGACATTTATATTGCACATTTCTCTTTCAGAGGATAAAATATGAAGATGTCTTTCAATAAAGCAGGTGCCACTGCCTCTTGCCAAATCCTGCCTTGGGTGTTAAAAGCGGCCCACCTAACAACAAGACCCAGTGAGTGCCAGCAGCTATGTCTGTGTGTGGGGCTAATATAGCCAAAGAAAATATCTTGCTAGAGAGGTGATTAGGTGATATTAAATGTCAAGGTCTCAATGAATTACCCTCGGAGGTTTCATAAAATAGAAACGTGGTCTTGTTTCTATTACTGCTGTGTCACACACATTTTCTTTGTCTGTTCCTTTGGACAGCAATGTAACTGTTGGCTTTTGATTTTGGAATACATTTTAAGGAGGAATTAGAGGAGAGATCAAACTCCCAAATCAGGAGTTCTTGAATCCTGGAGGGATAGAGGAGATTTTCTGGGGCTTGAGGGTTGCCTTCTGTCTGTTTCCTGTAGCCTGGCATTTCTCTTTTTCCTATGGTGAAGGGTAGATTGAGGTTGATTATGTACAGACGCTATTAGCATGAACACAGCAGAGATTAACAGTTGCATAGCTTCCTGATGAATCTGTAAAGAGCAGAGCCAACACCTCTGCTTGACTCTGCTCAGCTTAATCAGTGACATATAGGAGAGCACGGTGAGATGGACTTGAAACTTAGATTAAAGAAGAGATTACCCTCTGAGAATCGAATGAGGAAAATAATCGATGATATTAGCCACCTGCAGAAATCTCGGGAAAAGGCAGGACATCTCCCTTGGGGTTAAGCACCAAGAACGGGGTCAGGCATGATTGAGAGTGAAAGAAATTGAAGGCTAATCAGGGAGTTTGATTCAAAGAGAGGAATAGGGCAGATGAAGGGGATGAGCTGAAGAAACTTGGACAACGGAGTCCAGAGAGAGACTGCAGAGGAGCCTGACTGGGTTAGGTCAGGCAGGCACAGCTCTGGGATGTGAGAATCCCGGCCATTTGAGGATGTTGTCCTCCTTCCTTCCCCACCCTCCTTCTGTAATTTCACTCCATATATTCACGTACCACCAGTCCCCCCATGCACCGTCCTGGGCATGGGTTCTGTGCAATGAGCAGGACTTGTGTTCATGGGAGCTGCACGACCCTGAAAAGTCCACAGAGGCACAAAATGGTTTCAGAAAGTGGTAAGTATTATGAAGACAGCATCAAAGGTGCCTGGGTGAAGGAAGAGAGGGACTTTCTGAAGAAAGGATGAAAGCAGTAGCTTCCGGGTCTCATGCTGATCTGGACAACAGAACTCTGCAGAATTCCTCCCTCCCTCTGCTGGGCTCCCTGCTGAGAAGCTGCTGTGCCAATCCCCAGACCCAGGAGAGAGATGCTCCAGAGAGCAGCTGGGAGTGTTGGCTCCCGAGCAGAAGCATCCCTGGCAAGGCAGCAAAAGGTGTAGACACCAGCCTTCTGTGAGACTGGGGACCCTGATGTGCATACCAGATATGTCACAAACAGTCGTTCAGTGTCCATTATTATTATTCTTGTTGTTGATGTCCAGGGGTCCCCCTGACATACTGATGGATAGTTTATTGGTGATGGGCACTTGTAAGCTCATGCTTGGTCCCACTGTCCAATTAGAGCTCTTGATTTAGGATATTAACCAGTATTAAAATCTCATCTTGCCAGGAAATCACATCAAAGGGAAATTTATTCCATTGTAAACTATAATGTCATCTCAAACAAGTCAATATTAATGAAGACTATATCCACTTTATAGGTGAAGGAAAACTCTCGCAGCTTAATTTTAAGTGAGTGAACGAAACAGAATAGAAAAAATGGTTTCTGTATTATCTCATTATCAAAGTTCCTAGTGAATGTTTTGTTTTTTTTGTATGAGGACCCACCACTTGATAATGAAATCCTAGCTTAAGATCAGATACATCAGATTTTGTCCTAATAATAATCATCTATTGAACACATACGTGTATTTGCTCAATTGTACTGATTTTCTTATTTAATTTTCAGACTAGTGCTATGGAGCTAATAGTTCTTTATCCCCATGTTACAGATTATGAAACTGAGGTTCAGAGGAGGTGGGTAAATTGCCAAAGCCGCACAAATGGTTAGTATCCAAGAGGGATTCAAACACAGATCTATTTTATTCCAGAGCCCAAACTCTTGGCCACCATTCCTTAGAAGACTCTAATTTGGGCCACTGCAGGTTCCTATGAATCCTTTATATAACTTTAAGACAAATTGCCAAAGATGAGAAAGAAGAACACAGCCAAAAGATCTTTAAATAAAGACTTCTGAGATGCATTAAATCAACCATAAAAAGTTACAGAAACTAATTAAATGGATGTTTAAAATATTGTTTTCTTTTTTATAGCTTGATGGAAAGGAAATGATCATAGCTCTGCTTTTCCACCTTCTCTTTCTTCTTCCCTTCTAAAAATATCAAATATTAGCAAATTTCTAGGGTGCAAAGCAGTATGCAGGGCACTGAGGTCTTGAACTTTGTAGTAAGGTCAAGGAGATTGTGTTAGATGCTCTAAACCTGGGGTTCTCCTCTGATGGCTTACACACTCCAGAGTGGTGGAGGCCAGCCTATAGTTGACAGGCTTGGGATCCTGCGTGACCTACCGAGCAAATGAACTTCCAAATCCAGCATGCAGGTAAACATGCAATTAGCAAGAGAAAAAAGTGGAGGGCCACCAAGAGTAATAGGGCAGCCCTGAGGAATTTAAATAGGAGCATGACATGGTCAGATCTGTATTTAGGAAGCTCTTACTAGTAGTATCACGGAGCATAAACTGGACAAGGCAAGGGGAGATTGGGAGGAATGGAGTTGGAGGCAGGGAGAGAAGTTTAGGAGGCTATTGCAAGAGGCAATTTGACCCAGCTATCCCACTCCTTGACCTATACCCAAAGGACTTAAACTCAGATTACTACAGTGATGCAGCCACATAAATGTTCATAGCTGCTCAATTCACAATAGCTAGATTGTGGAACCAACCTAGATGCCCTTCAGTAGATGAATGGATAAAGAAACTGTGGTATACAATGGAATATTACTCAGCCAGAAAGAATAAAATTATGGCATTTGCAGGTAAATGGATGATGTTGGAGACTGTCATGCTAAGTGAGATTAGCCAATCCCAAAAATCCAAAGGCCAAATGATCTCTCTGATAAGTGAATGATGATGCATAATGCGGGGTGGAAGGGAGGCAAGAATGGAGGAAGGATAGATTGCATAGAGGAAAGGGAGGGGTGGGGTCCGGGTGGGGGAGGTAAGAATGATAACAGAATGAGACAGACATCAATGCCCTGTGTACATGTATGAATGCACAGATGGTGTGACTCTACTTTGTGTACAACCAGAGAAACAACACTTGTACTCCATTTGTGTACAATGAATCAAAATAAATAAATTTAAAAAAAAAGAGGAAGAAGAAGGAAATAAAGACGGAAAGGCTTTGCATGTACCCCCCACCCCCCAAATAAAAAAGACTGGGGAAAAGGCAGAGCAGGGATAAGAGATGGATTCAAGAGGTATATTGGGACTTAGAACTACTACTCTTTGATGGCCAAGGGCTGTTGGAGTGAAGAGTGGTCTGGGCTGACTCCTCTGAGGTCTGGATTGGGCTGACTCCTGGGGTCTGGATTGAGCACCTGAGTAGAAGGTACAGCTAATATGAAATAATACTGTGTAAAAAATAATGTAACTATAAAGACACTGGAGGAATGAATTTATTCTCTTCCCTGAAAGATATATTGAAAGCTAGCACCTGTTAATCTCCCTAAGAAAGTATCCAAATATGTACCTGTGACCTTCAGGTCGTGCACCAATGACCCATTTGTGAATCCTGCATGCCCAGCACATGCTGATACTTAGCTTCTTGGTGAATCTGTACCAAAAGACCTCTCCCCCTGCCCCAAAGTAGTAGATTGTGTCATAAAATTTTTATACTGGAAAAGCTATTACTGACTAAGAATGAGAACAGGAAAAAAAATTCACTCAAATCCTGAGACCAACTTTAGCTAGGATCCTGATTGTCTTTTGGAATCCTCATTAATGCTTTACTTGAGCTGGTTTTAAAAACACAAAACAGAAACATCTTTCTCCCCTAAGGTTAAATTTTAAAAGTAAATAAGAGAAAATATAGCAAATTACCAAATAAGTATTTCATTTCCAAAGAATCTTTGTTTATACAAAGTTTATCAAGAAGCTGTAATGAAGAAATGGTCTTCCAGGGAGACTTGGCAAGTCTCTCTCAGATAAAAAGAAACATTTAGTTGCATCAGGTCCACCCTGAAAGAGATGCTGAGCCCAGGGTCAATGACCTGAGTGTGCTGGCCACATAGTATGGACACAACCAGAAACACCAGCTTGGAAGACACCATCTTTACCCCAGGGAACCTGATCAAATGTGCCCTGGATTAAAATCCAATAGGTAGCTGGATGTGTTGGCATGTGCTTGTAGTCCCAGATATTTAGGAGGCTGAGGTGGGATGATCACTTGAGCCCAGGAGTTCGAGGCTAGCCTGGGTAACATAGGGATATTTTGTCTCAAAAAAAAAAAAAAA